>JAODKM010000108.1:7308882-7319643 GCA_026780845.1 Petrocephalus sullivani | reverse complement strand
TTGTTGTTAGAAAAACGAAAAACGGGATCAGACTGACAAGCACCGAGCGATACCGAAAACCTGTTAATAGTGTGAAAATGAGAAGAGGCTCCCGCAAAGAACAGAGATTAATTTCGTCGGAGTCCGTCTCCCGGAGATTGCGGAGTTGTGAATATGTTCTCAGATAATGAGCATCGCTGCTCGTCAAGCCACTTGTCATATTCTGTAATTAATGCGAAGGAGGACTCTTGCCTGATGGATCGTATTACTCATGGACCCGGAAAGTTTCTTTCGCCCAAACCATTTACATTTGTTATTGCCTCACTGTTTGTGAGGTTTATTTACATGGGGTTTGGGGTTTTACTGCAGCCCCTTTTTCCCTTCTTTGATTAGTCTATCGCCAGAACTAGATATAATAATTATTTAATGCAAAAGAGAAAATATGCCTCAGTTATAGATTCAAGTCTGTCTAAAACGGGGAACGATTACATTTTGTATGTGCAAAATGTAAAAATATGTGATTTAAAACGCTGGTCTTCAGTAGCCTATGTGAAATCTAGCTAAGCCGTAATGAAAACTTAGATTTAGCATCGCAATGATTATTCATCCACTTATTAAAATATTAAAATTTTCATATACTATTTTCTCCACAATAACTGTCAGAATATTTTTTTTTATTCTCAGCACAATATTATTTGAATTTTATGCCTTGACTACATAGGCCCACGATTTATTCGTTTTTTTTTCAATGCAAACATTAACTTGCCGCTCATTTATTAAGAGAATTAAATGAAGTATGTTGTGCCTTTTTTACATTCACCAGCGAGGCGTGACCATAACTCACACGATAGCCACTAGAGACACGTATCTAAATCTGTGCAGTGCTGGTAAATTTATTAGGGCAGTACTCGAATTTATTATTCATCAGTGTGTAAATAATACATGCTCGCATCCTTTATAAATTAACCCTTTGTCTGTCCGGTGCAATGAGAATTATTTCATCGAAAGGCAATTATGTCATTTAATTAATGCTGCAATTAATACGGTAATTAGCTTAGACACTCGGCAACTGGGTGCCACTACTGAGCCATCTTAATTAAAGATATCGACTCCTCTTCATTCTGTTTTGGCTCAGCTTCTTTGGCACGAAATAAGAGCTTAAGAAATTGGGGCTCATGGGACACAAGATATGTGATGTATAGATATTCTCATAATGTTATTGATACCAAATTAAGTGCTTAGTGTCTGTTTTACAGTGTTACCGTAATTAACCAAATACAGTTCCAGATTATTTTAATTACCTGACGTCCTTTAGTGTTACGCAGTCGTTTTATGTTACCCGTTAAGCCAAACAATATGGCCAAACAAGCATAAATCTCTCAGTTTTACAGAACTCTGTGTTAATAAAAGCTCACACACGGCCATCACCCCAGTCTTTGTCCGGGTTCGATCTGCGCAAAAGCCCACATACTCGCGACTATACGGCGCATGCGCAACAATCACCAGCGCTTTAGATGACGGGCGTAAACAAGTACGTACAAATTCGCTTAGCGGGGCGCACCACATGCCACTGTTTTGGTAAATCATGGGAGCCATAACCACTGAAGTGACGGTGAAGAAAGGGACAGCTCAGCAGCCATGACATCTTTTGAAAGAGGAAATATTGTGGATAAATAAGGTAAAAAGACATCGGTGGTGTGGCGGTTTATGCAGTTTAAGTTCACAATACGCCTCTTCAGTATTTCAGGCGTACTACTAATCTGGCTACCAAATTGAGGACAAGTAAAGGTCCGTACAGTACCGATGCCTGTCTTCTGAAGCCCAGGTGACTGTTGCGTATGCGCCATATAATAGTGACGTATTATCGTGCAGCAGTGTCTGGGACCCCAGAATAATTCCACTCCATTTCTGGCACCCCTGATTTATGTATATTCATATCCCCAAACTTCCATTACAATCAATGCGCTATTGTGTGGCTGGGCAGCTCAGTTCCTGGTCTCTGGTACACAGCACATCATATTAATTGCAAACAAATATGTGATACCTCCTGGAAAACCCTAACCAGGATAATTGGCTAAAAGATGGATAGATAGGTGAGTGGATACTATGCCGTGGGAAACGTTTAGGCTTGGGCTAGAGAGCGGTTCGATTTCTGTTTTGGGAATAAGGCCATCAGGTCCAGAAAAGGCCAAAGCTTGTCGCTCTGACGGCCAGGAGTGCTCTGCCCTGGTAGGTCTAGGCCTTTGCCAAAAAGTGGGGAGATTGTGTGAGCGACTGACACGGCGCTGATCCCCGGCGGGTGGCAGTTTATAACGCCGCTTTATATTCTGTTCCCTGTGATTTTATCAATGTCGTTAGAACATTCATTGGACTAAGTGTGAAATTCATCAAGAGGTGACAGGAAGCTGCAGACTAATGGCTGTTCAGTGATAATTTTTAATATGATTTTTATTTCACTTAATCTCTTGCTGACAGAGGTCCCATGTCACCAGAGAGCCATTTAGAGCCGGGAATTTGTTTGTGAATGAGAAGTCTATTACAGGTACTGCATTCTGAAACCCAGTGGAAGACTCTCTTTGGCAACTTTAGACTCATTCAGGAGAGGTATTCACTATGAAATATTGTCAAAGAAAACTGCAAGCAAAGAATCCAATGCTGTCCAACGCAGGCAAAATTAAATCAAGGAGAATGGAAAATATCTGTGTAATAAGATTGGTTCAGCCAGAGAACTTCCTGTCAAGAGCTGCACCTCTGTATTGTATGAAAACACCACGCAGCACTGAAGGTAAGTGGATTAGCCCACTGATGCTATACATCTACTGTGAACATTTATTAAATAGGTTCAACTGTGAATGTAGAAGCTATTGGGCAGTGAGTGCATCTTTTCACAAGTGGATTTCTAGCATTTAATCGATTTGATTCCCTGGCTTGAGCAGAGCTGGATCTGTTATAACTGTGCAGTCATGGATTGAAGACATGGATCAGGCAAACCACTGGTGTCATTTTAAGCAGCATGCTTGGTGATATTACAGCAGATTCCTTATAAGGGTCTTAAAAAAAACACCTTATCGAGCCCAACATCTTAATCATCGCAGCATCTGCTCTAACGTCAGCCTGAATGGAATTTCCTGAAATATTCTCAGACCTTTCATTCTTTCTGCTGTGGGAGCAGGCTTTGCATCTAGCTCCGGGCTCAGATTTACAAGTACAGTGGATGTCCCCATACTTGACTACTACACCAGACTAACCTGCGAGATTTCCATCTATGATACTTAATGCCACAACAAATAAGCTGGTTGCCAAAATCCATCTAAAGTATAATTATGCTCAATGATAATATTCTAGTATATTATATTAATTATAAATAATAGGTGTACTGTTATTCTTATAGTCTGCTCCGATTTTTGTGGAATATTTTTTTCATCTTTTTATACTCCATAAGTTTTCATTAAATTCCGTATAACTATTCCTCCCTGAAACCAGCTTGCTTTGTTAATAAAGCATGTGATTTGTTATTTATAGCATTCCAGATATGCCCACAAGAGTAGCTTATTTAACCCTATGCAGAAGCCTTTTGTTCAAAACAATGGGCAGCTCAACATTCTACTGTGTTGAAAATTCGACCAAGCCATTGTTGTGGAACAATGGAGACCCGAGACTTCTTTTGTGTTTGAAATTGTAATTCTGAAGATGCTCTTCGCTATCTTCCCCAAGTGCCCTGCTAGCTTAAGCAGCAAACAGCGCGCCGGCACGAATTCCGTTCCTCTTTCTTTGCTGTATCTGCACTATATCGAAAACAAACGGGCACCACCTGAAATTAATGAGGATAAGGAAAAAAGTTTCATTAAATTTCTTAGCAAAATGTAGCAGAAACATAATTTGTCTCTTGTGTTTTAAGAAAAAGGCTGCAATTTTGAGGCGAGTCACTGGTAAATAAAGATCCTTTGGGAAGCACTTCCCTGAATATTTTTTGCATTGTTTACTCTGGACTTGTGACATTACTCTGATCTTTAATGGCTTAAAGTCTTTGATGTATAGAATATGTAGAGCCCATGAATTTTCTGATTTGAAGTAGACAGTCAGTAAACTTATCCATTAAAATGATTCCTCCGTGTGCCTGTATTACATTAACACAAAACTCATTGGCCTGTGGTCTGACAGTGCATGTTGTGGCAAGAGTATATACTTAAAGAGTATATACAACCAAGTCACAATCCAGACTATATCAAAAATCTGTGTCACTTTACTAAAGGCATGACAGTTACATGACACCAGCATAAGCCCTTCATGACAGCTGACATAACTTGTAATAAGCATCTATAAAGGTTTGTTCCAACTTTTGTGGCTGTCCGATTTATAAACACTGACATAGGGAAATCCTGTGTCCCTCCAAGTTCCCTATATCAGTATACTGTCTAGCTAGTAGTTTATCAAAAACAAATTACTTCAAAACATTATTATTGTTATTATTATTATTACGACATTCTGCTCCTTATTAATATAATACTGTAATACTAGTTATATATAAGTAATATAAGTGAAAGTAATATAGGCTAATATACTATCTAAATACACGACATTTCCCACAATGCTTTTGGAGTCTTACAGAGCCTGGTCCTTGTCTTTCAAAGTGGCTTCCATCTGCTTATGACTCCACCATCCCAGCTTTGGCAAAAATTGCACTGTGGATTTGAACCATGCAGCTTGCAGGATCCTTACTTGCTTCACCAGCATGTTCTTAAAGGGAAGGAACACCAATAAAACAGTTCTGGGATGCCTGTCAGCATTTTACACAGCGCTATAACTTCATGATAACTTCAAGGAGTGCGTTAAGATTTGTGTGTTATCAGGACTGGAGGAGTGCAGACATGGATCACCAAAAAGAGGCATTGTGTACAAACACTGGGACTCCAGGAGCTGCTGGAAGACACACATCCTGGGACTCCAGGAGCTGCAGGAATTGAGGTCATGATGAAGGCACCATAGGAAATTACTCCGGGCCATGACTTTGTTGCACCAGCATTGACTGTAACACCACATCTGACCATAAGTACTGTAAGAGCACATTCATCCCAAATTTGTCCCATTGTTCAGAGAATAAAAGAGCTGTCACTATCATTAATACATATATTTTTTAATGATAGCCCAAGAGACTCTGCCTTGAGGTGCTCTCATCTAACAATCTTATTTTTGTCCTTTGGAAAGAAGACAAATTAATTTTGAAATGGTGAAAAAAAATCAGTTATTAAGAAGCCCGCAAACATGACACATGAAATATTGTAAAACACTGGTGAAACGCGGATGAGAATCTGCAATAGAGACCCCCCCCCCGCATTATGTTTCCCTTTTTGTGTATAATATATTGTCATCTCTTTGTAATAAATGATGCCCAATGGGGCTTTTTTGGTCAGGTCACCCTCTTTATCGCCCCCCCCATCCCAATAACTGTCATTGGTGGTCAGGCCCTGGATATGACTGGTCTGCCCTTAGATATACTGTACTCTTCTTTGCACACAGAATTCCCTCGCTTTCATACGCCACACCCCCCGCCCGTGTGCCCCTCACGGGGCTGCGACGGGATGCCGTCTCGTTCCTTCTCAGCTGGGCCTCCATTCCATTTCGGAGAGCCGCAACTCACTGGTTGTATATTAAGTAGGTTTTAGCAAAAAAACGGAAATTAAAAAGACCGCAACATGTCAGACTCCAACCGGAATAAATAGCAAAATGTTGATTAAATAGCCTCGCATTAAATATTTGCATAAACATATATATTGTGCTTCTTACACATGTCAGTATATAACATTAAATCCAGCTCCCCAGCTACTCTTTAAGGACGTGTCTGATATTGGTGGGGGTGGGGAGGTGGAGAATGACTTAGTGTACCTATGGGAAGTCCTGTAAATATTCTGGATCCCGGCACAGGCTTCATCAACACAGGCCATAAACGGAATTGACCCCGGTGTCACTCGGTAAAATTGGGCACCATTTGATGGGAGATTTATAGCAGTGATTTACATGAGGCGTGCAGTTCATAGAATATGCCAACAACACAGGTAGAATAATCTCTCCTACAAGGGAAAATGTAACCAGGATCCTAGTTGCTTAGAAGCCACTATAAAAAAATGTTACCCATTAGCATGGCTGCTGATTTTGCTGGAGTAATTCGTGTAAAATACCTTATTCGAACAAAAGAATCCGTCTTTGGATTTGCAACAACTTGAATCAAATTCAGTTTAAATAATAATTTTTGATTGATTCTCCTGTCATGGTAGAAATGCTTTGGGTCTATAAAATCGGCATTGAAATTCAATAGTAATTGGGCATGAATATAATCAAGTAGTTGATTACAGGCAAGAACCTTGACAATTGTGACTTCCGTTGAGAATTAATATTCATTACATATCAAAGTACGGAATCACTATGCAAATTTTTACCCGGGTTTGAACAGTTGCTCGCAAACGGTTCTGTGTACAGCGATACTTTCCGTCCCAGCAGGGGGTCACCATCAAACATCCCAGGAAGGAGGAATTGATGGAGAAGCAGAGAGACCAGCAAGCGCAGTGTTTGTGCGGCAGGCCAGCTAATTATCCGCACAGACTTGTGCAGGCATTTTGAAGCTTCTATCTCCAAAGTTCCATTTTGAAAATCATGTCTAAATATTAAAGAAATGCTTATTCATTTATATTTCTACTGTAGTGTCAAAGTCTTTACTTGAGCCTTTTTTGAAAGGATGACAGATGCCAATGCAAGACTTCGTTTCAGCATTACTCTAATTGTTGCATTTCAAAAATTCTTAAATGCTTTCGCATATATTTGGGTACTGTTTTATGCAAATCAGTGTTTCTCCTTGGACATTCTACATAAATCATTCCTGCTCAAAGGCCCTACAAATGGACCTCACCCAGACCTTGAAGCACACTTTAAGCCCACACGCAATCTCAATGGCGCTCAAGACCACGGAGCTCAAACTCCATTAAAAATGTTCAACTTTTCCACAGATTTCCACAGCTAAAATAATGATGCAGATGGCGCGGCGGCTAAACGGAAACAGGCCATTGCTCTCCTAATGACTTGGATCCCAATCATCAGGCTGAAATAATTGATTGACTTCAGATGTTTAGCCAAAAAAGTGATCATTAAATTTAGGTGTGTAAACGGCCGATTTTATACTCACCCACACCATTGCCGTCCTGAATTATCCCATTAAACATCCAGTCTACCACTTTCAAATTCCCCATCTCCACAAAAGAGAGTCATTTTCATTACGTATCCCAGAGAAAGGAAAAAAATAGATATACTAATTATAATACTTGGTAATAATTTTAACAAGCCAACTCAGACCAACTGTAAGATCAATAATAGCTGATATGACATTAATTTGAGCGCATTAGCAGTAACATCAGTGATGGCTGTCAGGTGATGCCTTGCCCACCTGTAAACCTAAAAAGAAATAGCTGAGTGCATCATGACAAAGGCAAGAGCAGAAAGAAAGGGACTAGTGAGACGAGGGAGAAGGAGAAGATAAACGTTTGTCCTCTGTACAGGTTCTGGTTTTACTGCATCAGCGACGGTAATTGAAAAACACATCTCAGCTACGGAGTTTTTCAGGATAATTGTGAGTTCCATCAGTTCCTCTCCACGGCCTTTTACTGTTTTGAGGTTATTGGGCCCATCGGAGCTGCACGGAGATCCACTTAAGACTCTCAGCCTGCTGCTGGCCGAGGAAGCAAGTCGTACGATCTATCACCTAAATCAGCAATCTCCGGGACTGTGGGGCCCTTCAGAGTTATTACTGTAGTTTATCCATAGGAGAAAACCCACAGCACATGAATATGTATTTGCAATACGACTACCTGGACCACGCCTAAAGTTATATAATTTATTAAATATATGCATGCCCATCAAAATAATTTAAGTTGTGGTCTTATTGTGGTTTGTGACTCATATTTTGCTTACCATGGATTCAAATTTTTCATTTGACCTATCTCAAAACATGAGCGATGTGCAGTCTGCGTACCACAACCTGCCGCCATCTCCATTCGCAAAATGATGATGTAGATCCTTGGAATTTTGCACCTCCCCCAGGAAACACTCTACATTGGTCAACAGGTTGTGCAGTGTTCAGCTTGGCCAATAAAGAGGCAAATCTAAATCCATGATTGGCTATGTTGCTTCCTTTATACCCTCCATATCCAGCAGTAAAAATAAATACGACAAATTAAAATTTTAGGATTTTAAGAAATTCCACAGAGACTCACCCCATCATACATAAAATCTCCAGCTGAATAGTCCTTTAAGATTCGAGCTAAACAACTGTTGCCAATCAACATGAGTTGAATCAAACTGATTTCCCTCCATCTCTTTTAATAACATAAGCAAACATTCCCAAACATACCATCTAATTACACTTTCTTTTCTTTATGCCTTTCAATACGATCTTGGCCCCGCAGACAGAAACACAAGGTCAAAGGTCAATAGCTATCCAATAGGCACATTAGCTATGGTCTATTTCTGGCAAAATCTCCATCTTCCTTGGACAATGCATGCAACCCTCATTGGGTGTGTTTTCAGACCCAGTCACGTGAATGACTATTGACCATCGCAGTATAATTACAGCGTAAAAAATGTTAAGTAAATACCTATTCATCCTTTTTGATTTGGGCCAAGCCGGACTCCATTTCAGCAGACGTCACCTGAGTGAGGCGGACCGTGCCGTAATTAATTTCCAAGAGCGCTTTCCGCCGGGGCGTTTGTGTTATGTAAATAGCACACCTGTTTGCTCGATGGCACCCCAAGCTTGCGGGGGGAAAAAATCTCCCTTTAATCTGAGGCAGCGGCCACCACATTTCACACCATCTGCACTCTTATTTATTCAGGTGAGAATAAATGAGCCGATCTCCTGTATTATTATGGCGGTGCCATGACTGGCTTTTCACCTTAAATATATTTTAAATCCTGGTTCTCTTTTTTCATGCAATCTACCATCTTAATTCAAAGCGGAAAGCACTTTTCTAAAGCCGCAAAGCACGTTTTGCTTATGCACTGGGCTGAAGTCCCATTTTAAGTTTTAACTTTCGGCACTGACTTCATTATTCGCTCCGTCCCCGTGGGTTTTGGAGAAACTTAGCCCCCGTAGCGACTGGACCGAACGGCCTGGGCTTCCACTCAGAAGCGGGTGACAGAACTCGGGCCCCTGATGGCCGCCCGAGGCGAAATGGACCGGGAGCCATTTAATGACTCTCGAGGAGGCAGGTGTCACGGGCCGTCAGTTTCCCCAGGACCGATCCACTGCCTTCGCCCGATGACACGCCTCGGTCCCCGAGTCGCCGTGGCGACGGCGGCAACCGGCTGGGGCCTCGTAGGTGATCATGATGTCAAAGAAACTGCCCGTTAGTCACTGGGGGGGGGGGAATGAAAAACTGCTGTGCCCACCCCCCCACACACACACTTACACTCGTCCCCCATTCTCCACTTCCATCTTGTATCACTTCACTCCCAGAGGATTGGGTGTCCCCGCTGAATGAAATCTCACCCCGAGAACCGACAGGCTGCCTCTCTCCCCATCCGGCACCATTTTCTCAGGTTAGTGCCTGACAGGGGACAGAGGCAGGACTGAGTACTGTAACCATAGTAACGGGATTCATTAGTGGGGGAGGGCATTACGCCGGGCTGAGCGCTGTTTATGCGATTAATCCCCGATAATCGACGATCGGTGGTGGGAATTGGGAAGGACACCGAGGATCGATCCCGATGCGCAGTAATGACGGCATCACCTCCGCGCAGATGCCCGTTAGCCCGATGCGCTCTCTCTGTGCGGCCACCTGCACCTCAGTCCCCACACTGCCGGCAGTCCGGTCACCTGACCCAGGCAGTCAGTTTCCACTGTCGTCAAAATAGGAGATCCTCAGCAGCACTGTCAGCCTGCATTAATCGCACCCGTTAATTGGACGTTTAGGGGCGGTGGATTCCAAGATTTCCATGCCAGCCGAGCCATTCAGAATTTTCCTCGCTGGCAAATGAACTTTTTTCACTTTTTTCCCCCCAAGAAAATATGCTGCAAAGCCCCCTTGACAACACGCTACGGCAAATCGCACCAGACCGACTGACTGACTGGATGGAGTACCGATTTTTCCTCAATTCTCACCCTTTCATTACGCCGCTGTCTATTCAGCAACAAAAAAGAGAAAGAAAAACAAACCCTTTGTAGTCGACAACAATAAAAAAAATCATGTTCCTTGACTCGAGTCGCAGTCCTTCTCTATGGCGGCACCTTTTTATGGCCAATTTAAATGACAATAACACCCATTCTCAACGCCCCAGCCACGCGGTGCTGAATTTAACGGGAAATCTATGGAATCTGAAGAATCTCATTAGAGGGTCAGAATAGAAGCTGAAGCCTTGGAAATCCGTAGCAGTGGGATGACAGAGAGACAAAAAAGGAGATGGGGGGCGGGGGGGGGGGCTTTTCATTTCACCTATCACACACTGGCTTCTTATCTGACTCGGTCTGAATGGATGGTAATTAAATGTTTCTACTCAGCTGCAGCTGTTAGGTTTTTATCGTTCCGGAAGGGGACTGGGGAAGGAGACGCCGAAGCAGCACTCACGGCGACCGCGTCCTCTATTGACCAATTAGAGATTAGAGAGCAGCAGCTTAACCAAACGCTCCCATTGGGTGGCATGGCGACAGGCCAATTGCCAGAATCCTGCCCCCCCCTCCCCCCCCCCCCCCCCCCCCCCCCCCTCCCCCCCCCGCCTCCCCCCCCCCCCCCCCCCCCCCCC
>JAODKM010000108.1:7284635-7294982 GCA_026780845.1 Petrocephalus sullivani | reverse complement strand
ACAGTATCTATAATCTAAACATCACACTGTATATATTAGCTGTGTGTATATAAATAAATACACACATGAACACACATCGATTTCCGGGGAACAGCTCTCCTAATGACAAACTGTCCCGCGGTCATGAAATAGGTGCTATTTGTTCACCCGTCTGTGTAGGCTGAGAAAGTTGGATACAGAAGCCCTTCATGCTGACCTTCCGGTGTTCCCTCACGCTCATTCATACGCAGTCAGTAAACATGTGGTCATGGAGCTGTCAGATCTCACGGCCCGGCCTCATTGATATTCTCTTCCCTGGCATAGAAAGATCACCCCCTTAATTTTACCTTTCGAGCCCCAAAAGGCATGTTAAATGGGGGAGTGCTGATAGGAAAGCATTTCTCCTAAGAGTAGCTTCTGGCCTCTGAGCACCTAAAGGTGTGCATTTCTCCCACCAGATGTGTCCATGTCTGTGCCTGTGTCAGCCGCACTGCAGTCAATAAGGGGAAGGGTGTGTTTTCTACCGTACGCCATCTATGAGAGGCACCTCCGCCAATTAGAGCGATAAACAGCTCAGCTGCCAATTAAGGCCGGAAATGAACAAACACACCCCATACTTCTTTGACTGTGAAAAATAAGACACACAGGAAAGCGGTGCAAATTTTATAGTATTCAAGGCACCAAAGGTTAGATAATAATAAAATGTATCTTTGTTACTCTGGCTAGCCACTGATGCTATGGCTTATACCATTTTAAATGCAGATATAAATACAAATGTATTAAATGTTTTATAGAGGTCTTAAATACATTTAAATGCAAAAATCAAAGCAAACACAAGAACTGATCTCCCTGATAAAAAGCTGTTTCTGAAACTAAGCACAGCAAGGCCAGGCCAACCGGTAGCTAAAATCGATTCAGTTCAGCTAAATTCCCCAGTACTGGCCCAAATTTGCTCTGCTCTTTTACAAAGCACCACAGAGACTAATGTCTGCGCGGATGGTCCGTGCAAAATCCAGAACGGTGTCTCCCAGACAACACCGGAGAGTTCAAACGCTCTCTGCCAAATCCGGATTTATGGGGTATGTACACAGCAACCCAAAAGCTTTTAAGGTATTTAGAATGACATTTAAAAAATTCCAGGATGAAATAATGTCTGATGATCACTGTTCTTCAGTATAACACTGTATGCTAAGAGCGCAATGGGAAATTACTTTTCAGCAGACAACAACAGCCAGCTCCTCATTTACTTGTCACATGTCCATTGTGGTTAGACCACTGACTGGTCCATAAGATCACCCGTTACAGTTTTATATATATTTTTTACTATCGTCTTTTATATTAGGTAGAAACCCGACGTTTCCTTTCCGTTTCTGCTACTGTTCGAGTCACCAGCAGGTGTCGCTGTTCTTCTGACAAGCGGCAGCGCGCCGCTCGGCCTGGACCCAGCGGGCCGAGTGGCCCTCGGCTCAGAACTCCAGCCAAGCAAACCCAACGTCAAGATTTGTGTCTCAATTACTCAATTAACAGCCAGCATGAATAAGGCTTCAGGGTTTGGATGGGCATTTTTATGAAATATGTATCCCACTAGCTAACTAGTCCTGATCTCCTAAATTGCCTCGTGACCTCACAGGCACCCCCCCCCCACCCCCCACGTGCTACCACTGTGGATGGTGTCCTTATTAACATTCTAATACTGCATGCTAATGAGCCTTTGACCAAATTTGGACTAATGTGCATCAGGGAACAGAGGCCAGTGATGATGTATGGCATGTGTGCTGGGCCGATGCCCTACTTTACTCACTGCGCTCCTGGAGGGAGGAGAATGGCAGCAGAGACCTGTCCTTCCTTAAGGGCTTTGCGAGAACCCTCACCAAACAAAGCGAGACACTGGGTACATGCGCACACACACACACACACACACACACACACACAGAGGTGCTGTAAGTCCCACAGCCTCCAGGAGAGAAAAAATTTGCTTTTAATATCAGTCAAAGCAGCTTACATATTTATCATTGTGAGCAGTGTCTACCTGAAAGCCGTCTCCATCTGATAGCTAAGCTCCCAGTCTGAAGCGATGGATGCCTCAGCGATGGAGTTTGAAAGCTTACTGGGAGACCTTTGGTGATTCCTGGGGAGAGAGAGCTACTGACTGTGAAGATTGGGGGTTGGGGGTGTAGTAGTCCTGTCTGCTGATTGGTTGACTAATTATTATTCAATTATTATGAGGGTCACCGTTACCTTGAACGTTATGATGATTCTATCACTTCTGTTCTATCACATCGCATCTTTGTGTTGCTATAGAACTTAGACAGGCAGGTGTGTATGGTCATGTGTATACAAACCTATTATAAATATAGAAAAACCTGCTAAATATAAAAATATATAAAAACCTAGTAAATTTTATAAAAGTCTGCGAATGCAGTCAAAAACCAAAAATGCCACAAGTCTTGTATTTTGTTTGGTTACTTATGGTTAAGGTTATGGCTGAGTAGGGGTTTTGCCTGTAGAAATGAATGGAAATTAAGTCCTCACAATGATATGAATGATATGTGTGTGCGTCTTTTTGTCTGTCTGCCTGTCTGTCTGTCTGCCCACTTGTCTGCCTGCCTGCCTGTCTATCTGCCCATCTGTCTGCCTGCCTGTCTGTCTGTCTGCCCATCTGTCTGCCTGCCTGTCTGTCTGTCTGTCTGTCTGCCTGCCTGTCTGCCCATCTGTCTGTCTGCCTGCCTGTCTGTCTGTCTACCTGTCAATCTACCTGCCAGCCTGTCTGTCTGTCTGTCTGCCTACCTGTCTATCTGTCTATCTACCTGCCAGCCTGTCTGTCTGTCTGTCTGTCTGTCTATCTACCTGTCAGCCTGTCTGTCTGTCTATCTACCTGCCAGCCTGTCTGTCTGTCCGCCTGTCTCTTGTCAATGTATGTGACGACGGCCGTTCCCCAAAGTGGCTGTCTCATTGGGGTTCAGCCATATTTATGTGGGGAAGACAGTCCCCCCCTCCCAGCCCTAGCATTCCCTTCTGCAGCATCAGCACCTGTGCAGACACAGGGCCTCGGGTGTGATTTATTGTTTAGGACCTCTGAGGCAGGAGGCTCCAGTTCCCAGGCCGGGGCCTCGTCACCAGGGACCCTCAGCAAAGGGGCCGTGTGGCCAGGCAGCCCAAAGGCGGCACGCAGCACTCTCATGTGTCACACACTTATAAACGTCGCCTCTGATTTATACAGTAGCATGCGTGTCCTTTGGCTGCTTGCTTTCCTTACAAGGGGTCAGGGAATCATTTTCCATTTTTACTAAATTGACACGTAGTACTTTCTTGTGCTTTTTAGCTCACCAGTAAAGCTTTGTGATGCTTTATTTAAAAAAAAAAATGTAATCACACGTGAACACTGCGATCTTCTGAATGTATCCGCTCCGCATTCACTCTGCGTGTTTCCTGACAATAAAACAGATTGCTTTTGAATTTGATTGAGTAATGGCTGACAGTGCTCTCTGGTTTAATTTACACGTTGGGGTCCACAGGAGACCTGGTGAGATGCTGAACAAAGAAACAGAACACCTTCAAAATGAAAAGTCTCCAGCACCACTGTCACAGCGGCCGAAACTTCGACATTTCTTTGGAGCAGTGTACTCAACAGGTCTGAATGCAATCCATTCATCGATTTTCCATAACCGTTTATCTAATTCCTATCCCAGAGAGCAAGGCACAGGAGACATCTTGGATGGGATGTCAGTCAACCACAAGACAAATACACAAACATACCACACAGATAAAGCATTTCAGATGCCCAAACTGCATGTTTTTGGACTGAGGAGACCCACGCAAACACAGGAATGACACACAAAGTCCACATGTAGAGGGTGGGCAGGATTCAACCCGCCAGCCCAGGGGGTGTCAGAATAACTGCTTCGTCTTTCATATTATATGACCTTTAAGTTACCTTTAAAGTAGCACATTAGGTGAAGCTGTCAGCATGGAGAAATCCCCGTGTTCTATCATGTAAGCATTTCTGAACCCAGTCCTCAGAGACACTGAGACAGTCCAGGTTTTTGCTCCATCTTTCAGCTAATCAAGAATACCTCACAGGTGGTGCAGGTGCACTGGGCGCTGGGAGGGAGCAAAGATGTGGACTGGCTGGGGGGTCCTCGAGGACTGGGTCCAGGAACACTGATCCAAGCCCCCGTCGATTCCCTTTTTCTAGTCTCCCATTCTCCCCAGTATCCTCTCAGAGCTCTCTCTGGCATGCAGGCCCATCTCCAGCCTGTGAGCTGCCTTCTGATTGGCCAGCAGCAGCTCCCTCAGCACAGGTGGCCGCTGCGATGCCTGTGTAGGGATAGAGGTAGGAAAATGCTTGATCCATGGATGGGGCCTGGTGCTGTTTAGCAAACAGACAGTGCCAAAGGCCGGTGTGGGCTGGGCAAACAACCCAGAGCTGTTGGTTTCACGCTGTCGTCCTCTCTCCATCTTCTTGGCATGGCATGCAGCACAGGCGTTTAGCGAAGAATAACTACAGGGGTGGGAATCCCATCCTGCCCCACCCCCCCCCCCATTTGAAATCTGCTTGAGTTACTGGTATTGTCAATCAAAGCCCATGTGCCGATGATGGATTGTTGGCCGTCAGGGGGTGGGGTTTGGTGCTGGGATGCCTCAAAGGATGCTGCCCTGGGCAATTTGCCTGTCCTGCCCCTGCCAGGATCTGCACCTTGTCACCATATCAAGAATGCTGCCAGATGGCTCTTCCTATGAAAGTTTCAGAAAAAATGCATACGTTACGTTAGGCCTCAGATCGATTGCTTTTGCCTGAGACCATGAAAGAGGGACTAAAAACCCCTGCAGATGGGTGGTCGTCATTTTTGGAGAAAGCTCACCCCTTGCATATTGCTGAGTCGGCATACTTCACTGTACGTTTCAGATTCCCCCAGTAACTAAAACTCACTGGCACCTGATTTCCTCTCCTTCGTTTACTAGAGCAAGCCTTATATCAATAAAGCCGGTCAGCTATCGATTTCCCATCATTCTTTGTGTGGACATTTTCTGGTTCATTATACTACAGTGACTGTATATTCCCCCGGAAGCTATAAAGTAAAAAGTATGGACTAAATGACCTTGGCAATATGGAGATAATTACATTTCCTTAATGATCCTTTGTGAAAAATTTTATAGGCTTAGCTGTGGACTACCCACCCTTGTATAATAACAGTTTGTGGTGGGAGATTTTAAACGGCCGAATCCGTTGCTTTGCCACTCTGGCATAGGGTGGTTAACACTTCAATAATTTAATAATAAATGACCAGATTCTCAGCACCAGTGGTGCACAAGCCAGGGAAGTTACGCAGAGTTAACGGCCTTTTAAGATATGATTCGTTGCCGGGATGGACTTGATTGTAAGAAGATGGTAACTCCAGGGCCCAGTTAGTCAATGCTTTTCTTAGAAATGCTGCTGGACCACATTTAGCCTTTCTTTCGCTAGGGCTGCTGTAAGATGCTTACGGTGTAAAATGATTATTAACGCTAATTAATATCATATCATATGTTAGTTATGCTTTACAGTGTGTCCGGTTTATTTTACAGAAATTCAGGGCTTCAGGGTAATTTATAAAAAAATATATATATTTGACTTATAGCATATTTGTATATAGATATTTTTGCAATTTGTAATTTTGTGTTATGTCTGCCTTTACGCCTGCCTTGTGTCTGTGAGTTTCTGTCATTTATGCAAATTGCTACTGCAACACAAAAATTTCCCCTTGGGGATAAATAAAGTAATCTAAATCTGCATATAGTATAAATATATTTATAAATATGACTACGTATTCACTGAAGAGTTGGGCATAGAATTAACTTAACCATAAGTATAGTCAGTGATTTCTGATTAGACTAATTCAGACTATATGTACTGTACATACACATCTACACAAGCAGACACACACAGACATATGTGCATGCAGTCACACACACAGGCACACTATGGACTCTTTTGATGTGCAGAAGTCGCCGGGAAACGGAATCTGTGGGACGCCACATGAAAGAGTGCATACAGGGAGGAAGCGAGGGTCGGGGGGGCTCTCTCCTGCAAAGCCCTCGTGAGCCGGGCTTTGGGCCCACCCCTACAGCACGAATCCCCAAACACCTGAGGACCAGGACGAGTGCAGCTGGGCACAGAAGCGGAGCACCTAAGCTTTGTTATTGATAACTCTGCTACTGCTTGGTGCAGAGCTCCAAAGTGATTATCTTTGCACTTCACACAGCTATGCTTGGGTAAAAAGGTGCGACAGTCCAGCTCAGTCTCCTAATCTCCTAACACGACCACCCTGGGGGGGTCAGCAGGTCCCGTCCACACTCGCTGTATGTAGAAAAGTTACCAGCAAAAGTATACATGTGGCCTGGGGTGTTGGAGGGGCATGGCAGATTTAGGGGGCTCGAAACAGGACAGGGTCACTTAAGCATGCAAAATTATACCTATATGCCCAAGGGAACAGTTTATCGGAGGGGCCATAATTTTTAGGTATGTCCCAGCATGTGGCACTGGTGTTTGCCAAAAAGATCAGATTGCCAGGAAAAAACACCTCTTTTTTAGACAAAGCACTCTGTATGCACAGCTCTGTATTACATATATCTATCGTCCTGGGCCCCCAACCCGCCGTCTCTCCTCCCTCCGCGTGTCTCCTGCGTCGCGGCCCAATCACGAGCCACCACAGTGCTGCCTGGACCCCCATCCCGCGGTCTCTCCTCCCTCCGCGTGTCGCCTGCGTCGCGGCCCAATCACGAGCCACCACAGTGCTGCCAGGACTCCCAGTGCGTGCGGAAAGCAAACCCGTAAAAGAGCACTCCGGCCGCCAACTTAGTCCGCTTAAAATCCCTCAGATTTGATGCTGTTTAGGGGGCTGTTTGGTACAATGGCTCCGGCGACACTAATCACAACAGCCACACGAAAACACGCTTTTTAAAATGCCGTCATAACCTTTATTTACGTAACATTTTTGGAAATGAACAGGGAGTATTTCTCGTAGTGGTCAGTATATGGAATGCTACTTGTGTTAAACATAGGGGTAGCTCAGTTCATAGACTCTGTTCTTAAAACATTCATTTATTTCATTCTGTTTTATTTATGGTATTTGTCCATATAATTTTATGTATTTTAAAGTTCTGCTGTTGTCTTAAATATTACATGATGAAAGCTATAAATATAAAATAATTTCCCTTGGGATGAATGAAGTTCTGTCTTATCTTAGTGGGGTGTGGCACCGTCAGTGTTTAAACAGCACTAAAGCATCTGTGGGGGAGGAGCCTAATTTACGTTTTAAATTTTAAATTGTTTCTGGAGAAACACAGGCTAAGTGTCATGCTCAAGTGTACATGAGGGCACCCTCTACCTCTGCCAGCCACACCCTTCACACACACCCCCATGAGGGCACCCTCTGCCAGCCACACCCTTCACACGCACCCCCATGAGGGCACCCTCTGCCTCTGCCAGCCACACCCTTCACACGCACACCCATGAGGGCACCCTCTGCCAGCCACACCCTTCACACACACCCCCATGAGGGCACCCTCTACCTCTGCCAGCCACACCCTTCACACGCACCCCCATGAGGGCACCCTCTACCTCTGCCAGCCACACCCTTCACACGCACCCCCATGGGAAACAGGGGAGATGCATTTTGGTTGTGTTTACCAATAGGAGGTGCTGCTTTATACCTTCTGGAGGTTGTGGGACAATGGGGTCCCAAGGCCCACCCGCATGCGTTCCCTCATTACACCCCGCGCTGCAGCAGTGCAGGCCTGCATTATTGATGTAAATAACCCCAGATGGAGATTTAGCAGTAGCTCCGGTTTCTGTGAGCACTGTGCAGTGCTGAGCTGGTGCCCAAACGAGCCTGATCTGGCATCTACAGGAACGCTCATCATTTCAGAACGCGGGACACCGGAGGGTAACTGCGAAAACAACTGCAGAACACGGACAGGCAGCAGGCAGGGGGCGGAGGTGTAATGCGGCGGGCTTTACCACCGCCGACGTGTGTCTGCGAATCGATGATGTCTGTGTCTTTTTTTCTGTGAGCTCAGCAGCCCTGGCAGACTGAGCAGGAAAGCAAACCGGGAGACACCAGAATAATCAAATTTTATCTGAGGATACAATTCTTGTCTAGGGACCCTGCTGACAACAATCTTCCATGCCATCTTCACCCCTAGATAAGAAACAGAACTTCTTGACATCCCGTTATTAATCAAGGAAATTAACAACCTCGCCAAATAAAGGCAGGTGTGCTTCCTTACATGGACTCCAGACCATGACAGCTGAGCTATCTTGCAGGCAGTCTTATGATTGAAGCATTCATACTAATTACAAACACAGTAAATTATGTAGCATATCCAGTGTCTGGGGTGTTTCCGAACATTACAAACATCTTCCAAGAATATTGTAAACATTCTCCAACACGCACCAAGAATATCGCAAGCGTGTTCTACATTACCGCATGAGACCTACATTTCCCAGGCTATTCATTTTTTACAATGAAAAAAATAAGACATCCCAGTCTTCCTTATTCTTCAGAGACTCCGTGTTTCCCCATGGGCGGCTCCTAAACATGCCTGAGATTGATGAGGACCGCAAGGCACCTGATAAAAACCATTAGCAAGGCCCGGCACTTTGACGTCAGGTCTTCTGCACATCTCACGCAATCTTTTTGATTGATACCAGCAGCCGTTCATCGAGAGTGACACCCTTATTCATCACAGCCCGGGTCCAAAGTTACCGGCGATGACGGTCTTATAGAAGATCCGATGGTGGCAGCCGCGTCACTGCTAGACAACTGACCGAGAAAACACTGCTGCTGTTTGGCTGATTACTTCATCAAAGCTCTCTTGCCTTTGAATGACATCAGATTTCTTATCTTCCATTTCAACTCGCCCATCTTCACCTATGGTGCCATATAACTGCACATGTCCATCACCCCGAGTGAATGTGTTTTCTGCACCCATTCATAACGTGAACTTATCTGATCTAACGGTTGAAATGTGAGATGTGATGAGGTAAGGTGATGGCATTTCTAAAACTCCAAATGCAGAATGAACCCATGGCTTTGTGTCGTACGCTGCCATTCACATCTATTGTGCGGTTTGTAAATATGTCCGCACAGTGGGTGCACGCAGTTCCCACACTTGCTGCACTTACCCTAAGCACTTAAAATGCCGAGCTGCCCCTTGCGACCAAAATCTGAATCAAGGGCCAATCACGATAATCACGATAATTACAAAGGCCAATCACAATAATCACGATAATTACAAGGGCCAATCACGATAATTACAAACATCAGCATTTTTTTTTGCATACGTTTTTTTTTTATACTTCAACAATTCCAGTGTTGTCATATAAAGGCCAAGCGTCATTTTTGAAGCAAGGCTTATTTCGTTTTTTTGATTACAGTTGGGCCTTTGATGACATCAGAACAAACAAACTGATGAGAGAGCTTCCGCTGACCCCAAGACCAGCGAGCACAGCTCATGAACCTGGCTGACAGAGAGAAAAGTGGGTTTGCGCCAATAAAAGCACAATGATCGGCAGGGTCAGACCTGTCAGTCGAGCTCTGAAAGAAGTCAAGCACTAAAGCATCATGGGATATTAGTGGACGCATTTTGAATGAAGGATTAAGGGCTGCAAGTTTGAGAGGAGGTGATGTGTCAGAACCGTCTGTCTTCCTCCGTGTCCTGCAGGTCATGTGACTGGGTCAGGCATCCGGCCTGAGCTCCGTGGATTGTCCCACTGTAAGAAGGACGCCTCTGCTTGAATGCATTACCACACTGCTGACCATATGCAGGCACATCCCCAAACCAGGTACAGACAGAGGAGACAGAAGGAGCTGTGACCTGTCCTGTGATGTCCAGCATTACCGTATTTGTTAGACACATGAAATGTTGCTAATGTTGCTGCTGAACCAACCGGACTCTTCTTCATGATATATGAATCATAAATATGATGAAGAAACGCTACACGAGGCGTGGCCGATTCCGGGCACATTTCTGTCCTGGGGGGGGGGGGTTCTCAGATAAGCGAAAGCGCCAGCACATGAGTACCGAGACCCGACGTCAGCCAACCAAAACCATAAACCCGAGAGATGGCGGCTAAGCAAAACCATGAAACTCTAGAGGAGACAGCGGCTAACCAACAACCACAGATTCAAAAGCAAAACGGCAGCAAATCAAAACACAAAACACGTGCCGAAGCTGGCAACTTCAAGCAAAGCCAAGTAATAAGACACAAGCAAAATAAACCAGAGCAGCGATTTCTACTCAGCCTGAGTGGGGGTCAGAGCCAGCTACCTCTGGCTCAGAACACAATCATACACACTTTTTACTCAGTTACCTGATTACAGCTAC
>JAODKM010000108.1:7268432-7283052 GCA_026780845.1 Petrocephalus sullivani | reverse complement strand
AAGACCCGGAAGACGGAAGTCCGGATGTGACTGTGGAAATGAGCAAGCAAGAATCTCTCTACAAGGCGCCCTAAGCTGTCGCCCATGCACGTGGCCATCTCCATTTCCATTTGTCTGTTTATTTGATGCGCTCATACCTTGTGCAGAATCATAACCTGTAAACTGGACTACTGCTGTCTCGGTAGTCTGTTATTATCCCGTGTTCTACTGTGATACCCTGCCCCCCCCAACCCCAGATCGAGTGCTGATGGAGAGTGTCTCCAGTTCTGAGGGTAGAACAAAAAATGATTGGTTCAAAGAGAAAACCAATCAGATCCTGTGTCAGATCAACCAACCAGATGTCTTGGTCCCACCTCCACTACTTGCTTGGAGACACCTCCTCTACAATCTGATTGGTTATCTCTCTGAAACAATCATTATTCGTTCATGTTTGTCTAAGTGAAACTCTCATGAGCTAAATCATAAGGGATGACAAACTCAGCTAACGAAGAAATATTTCCGTAACTCTTTCGGGCCACAGGACACATTTTCTGCAGACTGAATGAATTTTGCAAATTTAACAAATGTTCTTCATTGGATTAGATGAGGACTATGGGAATTATTTTGGTTCCCAGCACTGTTACTAATGATATGGAAGCCTGACTTGCCATTGGCAGCTTCAGTGAGCTTTGGAAACTTGCTCTTCAGTGAGGCTGGTAGAATAACATCACAGAACTGTACATCTAAAAAAAAACCCAGTCCTTAAGTGCTATTTAATGTCAGGTGTTTTATGAACTTTTAGGACCTGTGTTTTCAGCTTTGGGCGTGAGTTGGGTCTCTGCCCAAGATCAGCAAGGTCACTTCGACAGAGAGCAGCCCTGAGACTTTGCCTGAAGTTTGCCAGACTAAAGCAGAGCTTGTCTCTGCGTGTTTACTCTTAACGCCCTCGGGCCCCAGTTTGCGTCTGTTATGTCGCGGCAGTGTCTGGGAGCCCGTGGCACAGGGAATGATAATTCATGAAGAAAGGTATTAAATATTAATCTGCAGCTATATAAAAACCTCGAGTGTCTGCGGAGCTTCATCCTATTTACATGTGAAGGATAAACTGAGCAGTACTCAGTTCAAAGCCCAATTTTCTGAAAGAAAGCACAGCATGTAGGTAGAGTTTGGAAAGGACCGGCGTGACAGAGAAGGTAAACAGCTCCATTTCTGCTAATTACACCTTCATTAACCTGTAAGCAGCCAAACCTGCTTGTTAAACAGGACCTTAGAGATTAGAGACTGTGCCGTTCGGGCTGCCTGCTGTCCCCGCCTTGGCTGCGATCACTCTAAACTGTCACTAGCTCCTTCTGTGACAAATCAAACAAGAAACGTTTCCCCCAGCCGCCAAACTTGAGAATAAGCAGGTGTTGTGAAATAAACATTTATAAATATGACAAGCACTGTCCTTTTCACACGGGGAAAACACAGGGAGGTTATATCAGGCAGCGGCTCCATTTTCTAGCTGCACTTTCCATCATTCACCTGGAAAAACCCTGTTTTCCGAGCGGCAAATGCCAAGAACAAGTGCCCCCCTCCCCATGCCTGGGACAGAACCTGAAGGTTACCGGGGCACACTTTAAACCATCGCACCCCAGAGCTCCTCCCCGACAGCTGCTGGCAGGCACAGTTACCGTGGTACTTAATGGAGTGACAGGATACAGACGAACTTCAAGGTTATGGACGTTCCTTTATGGTCAGGGCCATGCAGGACTAGAGTAGATGCTAATGCTGATGATCGATAGGTAGATAGATAGATAGATAGATAGATATAGACATCTGGACATTAATAGATAGTGACAATGTAAAGCAGATAACAACAAGCAGTAACAGAGTGTAATGATGTCACACGTTTGGCTGGTGGGGGTGGTGGTCTGTGTTTGTGATGCCCCCATTTTGGGGATATGTGACTCAGAAAAAGCCCCCCTCCCTCCCAAAGGGAAATACCCCACAGACGGCCCAGGCAGTGGCCTCGTACACGCAGTGCCCTGCCTGGTGCTAATTTCCCAGCCCCCATCGCAGCCCCCCCCCCCCCCTCATTATTTGTCCCTCCTGCCCGGGGACACAATGCCATTAACCTTCCAGATCCGGGCTGGAACCGCCCTTCATATTTTACAGGTCTCCCACCTCCCAGTCCCGTCAAAAAGGCGCTCGGGGGGGAGCACGGGCGGGGCGGTGGTCACTGATTAACGTCTTTATACGTCTCAGGCCCGTTTATGAAGGGGGGGGGGGCAAATCACGGCTCCACTAATAATCTGCATGTTAGAAAAGTGTTTCAGTCATGGAGGCTGACGGCACCCTCACGGTGCCCAGGGGCTCGTCCGGGCCCCCAGTCTCTCCGCTCGTGACGGGCGCGGTGCCCACCCAGCGCCAGGCCGGCCCCCTCCCCAGGTCATGTGACTCCCAACTCCCAAGGGCATCAATTCTACATACTTCTCTCATACACAAATAATCTAATACGTTATACTGTCAGGACAATCAATGGACATTTTATGAATTATAAAAGCTTCTAGGCAAATACCAGCCTGTGTACCTGAGTAGCTACATCTGTTTATATATAAACTGGCTTGTTCTCATAGCCAGTGTGGGCAGTGTGGCGTTTAACACAGAATCATGCTGCCATCAGTCATCTGAACCTACAGCAGAAAGCCAAAGGTCCAGTCTCAGGGTCAAGGGGATATTACTCATTAATTTAATGTTAATTTTATATGAATAATTCTGCAGAAGCCATTTTCTCCATTGCCTCCTCAGTAGCGAAAGGTATTAGGTCATGTGATTTATTTTCTTGTGGTGCTGCATAACGGGGAAGGAGCTGGAGAAGCAGAGTGGAGTGGGGCGGCGAGGAGGGGGGTGTCTGTGATGTATCTGCGGGCCATAGCAACACAAGGGGGTTTTCACTTTTGATGGATCAGGACAAATAAAGGGTTTGGGGTGCAGCAGCGATGCGAATGTGCTCAGTGTAGCTGCCTGCATTAGGAAGATGAATTAGCCTGCGCTGTACAACTGACAACAGTTACAGGGGGAGAGTGGAGCTGGTGTCGCAGAGCCGTGATCTTATGAAGATACTGGGCAGGAGGCACCTGAACTAGTGCGCCTGGGAGAGCCTGCTCTGGGAAATCACACAGGCACACATGAATGCACAAGAATATATGCACGCATGCAGGTACGCATGCAGGTATGCATGCAGGTATGCATGTATGCGCAGAAGAAATACAGATGGACATTCATGCATAAATGCACAAGCAAATATACACACATGCAGGCATGCATGTATGGACAGAGCAAATACATGCATGGGCAGTAATGAATGGCTACTAAGTATTGTATGCACACATGCAGCTAGTCAAGCATGCATGAACACATAGAATGCATGCAAGTATACATGTATTTTCAAAACATGCATGCACGCATGCACATATACGTGTATATATATGTGTGAGCCATGTGCATGTATACACAAATGTATGCATCGAATGCATGCAAGGATGCACAAAGTATGCATACACATACTGTGCTCACAGAAAGTCTTGGGATGCTTGCTTAATTCTAATGTATCACATTTGAAACGACCAGTAGTTATTAGTAAAACTTTAATTTCAAGTAGTAACAAATTGAAACCCAAATTATAGTTCTAAAAGAGCTGTTCTGAGTTAAAAAGTTCAGTGACAAGCAGTCTCAGTGGGTGCCTTTTAATTAGAGATACCTTTGCAAAAAACAAAACACCAAACATTTGTGTTTAGTATCACTTTGGGAGCCAGTTACTACAACTGCAATTAACAGCAAAATGGCAAGAACAGAACTGAATGAGACAGTGAAAAAAATTATGACACAATTCTTCCTTTGCGGAAGATTTGTCCAGATATATTAAATATTGCTTGTCAATGGACACTTGTTATAAGACCAATAAATATGTAGCATTTTTACAGAATTAAGCAAGCGTCCCAAGACTTTCTGTGAGAGCTGTATACAATAATGTATAATAGTGTAAGTATGAAAGAACCATGTGCATGCATGCACTAAATATGCACACTAGCACATATATGCATGCATGAGAAAACATTTACACATGTCGATGCATCCATATACACTGGCCAGTACATTTTCACACAGATGTACGCACATGCATTTGTGTGAAGGTGCAAACATTTGCATGGATGCATGTGATACAAACACACACACACATGCATGCAGGCAGATGCATAGGCAGATTGTACCCCTCGGTTTTCCCCGCTGTCGAGTCCATTCTCGTGGCATCGCACTAACGGGACTGACGTGAGCACACGCGTCACACTCCCTGCACTCGTCTCACTACATCTGCAGTAACTTAGAAAGATTTCGTCGCTGTGGATTTGCCTCCCTGGAGTTGGCTCACGTCTGTATTCATTCTGGTCTGGATCATACAGGGGCTCGAGGCTGTCTGACTGCTCCAAACAAGCACTGAGTGGGCACTTTTGACACGGCTAGTCACATGACCTTATTGGCACACAGGAGACTAATGTGTTGTGAAGTGGCAGGCTACCACGCTGGGTGTACGGCTTGAAAGCGGGGAGTAAAGCTTGCCCGGGAGAGAAGCTGACAGGGAGATGAAAACGAAGAACGATATTGGCGCACGCGGACTGATGATGTCGGAGGTGTAAGCGCAGAGCCAGCGGGAGCGGCCCGGGAGCACTGCGTAACCGGTTGTTGCACAGAGGCGTTCGCTCGACTCAGCCAATAAGATGGGGAAGAGGATCCACTGTGGATTTCGTGTCCTGCTCCATACAGTGACATAAAATCACATGGCGGAAAGGAAGGGGGGGCTAAAATCATGTCCCCTTGTCTGTTTGCTTTTGAAAAACTCAGATATAACCTTTTGTTTTTTAGTGTGTGGAGTTTGCATGCTGCATGGGGTCCCCCCATGCAGCCAGTTTGGTGGTCGGTGGTCCATGGCACTGCAAGGAGATCACTCCACCCATTATTATGGGGTTCCAGAGGCTATGTACGCATTTGTTTACAGATTGACTGATTGCACCGAGGCACAGAAAAACTATTCACCCCCAAAAACGGAACCCTTCCTATTAACTGAAAATGGCTCCCAGTCACACATTAAAACATGCAGCGAGTGACATTTGTCTTTAATAGTATATTAGCTCAGCCTTAATAAACGACGTCCCCCCCATGTTTAATTGGCTCGGACCAAGCGAGCCCCTAATAAACGTCATTATTTCCATATTTAATGATGCGTGCTCTTGGTGAAAAATTATCTCTGCTGAACCCGAGAGAGGGACCTATCGGGCCATGTTTTGTATCGAATGTAAACTATTACGGTCTAAAGGTCTCCTTGGCCATTTTTGCTGATTTATTCATTTTTAAAGCCATTGTTCCCTAATAACAATAAATGGAGGTGGGTCTAAATGAGTCTTAATCCCCGTCTGATGTGTAATATCTCAGCATGACGTCCTCTGATCCCTCATAACACGCAAATGGGCCCCTTCTGTCTCATGTCTTTGACTGGATCTCTTGGTCATGATTACGAACCCCACCCCAATCCTCCCATGGAGACTTGTTTGGAAGTTACTATGGAGAATAACAATTTATAGGCTGATTAGAGATTGGATGGATGTTGATTATCATTTTAAACAGCAGCTACTGATCTAAGCAGGCATGTAGGTGTAGCTGGCCATCGTCTTGAAGCATGCTTCACAGAAATCAGCACCATTTGTATGATTCCAAAGCAGATGTTTTTAGGGTCCAATGCAAGTCCCATAACATAAAGATTTGCACAGAAATATATAGGCCTTGCTTTAAGTAACACACTCTTGGATACAGCAGCAAATCCCTCTTTTTGGCAAACCCTTCGGAAGGAACCCCAGTACTTAGACCCTGTAAGGCTGTAAAATGATGGTTACTCTGCATTCGCAAAAAGATCCCTTACACAGCTCGAGTGATGGCATGAGGGATTTGTTTGTGAATATGTTTCTGTGGGACCCTCAGCCCAGTCGCCGTGACGGATCACACTCTGAAGACCCATAACAGCCTGGACCAGGTGTGGATCTGTCCGTGTGATAGAGTCCGGCCCACATGAAATGATCAGCAGTTTGGGACCCCAGTAAACGTGTGCACTATGTAGTGGCAAGAGTGCCAGCAAAACCAGTGCACTCATGCCCTGCATTTTATAAGCATAACATTAATTAAGTACGCAAATATAATACATATCGATAAGCCATTTGTGTTGCTCAGCACACATTTTTGCTCCCTGCCAGTTCCCTATCAGACGGTCCACATTTTTACCCTAGCAGAGAGGAAGCGAAAATGCGATTGTCTGCTGGGCTCCAATGGCCGGACTGGGAAACTCAGCAGCAGCAGAAAGCGCACCATGTATGCTTGTCCGACCGATAGGTTGCTACGACGATGGACCGCCACAGAAGCTCCTGCTTTTTCATTCCAAATAAATCATCCCTCTCCGGCCAGCTGGAACAGCCCTTCTCTCTGAATTAGGTAAAATCTTCAAGATGCTCAGTTTGGGGATGGCGACCCTGAGATCTCACAGAGACCGATGTCGTCCTCTGACACTGGTCATGATTTGGGGGCAGCATCAGTCAAACAGCTCAGACCAACCACTGCCATTGTCTTCTGACAGCAGTCACGGTGTCCGGCATGCTGTTCCGCAGATTTCCATCAGACGTAACGTGTCAGGATGCCCCTCGAGCAAGGGCTGGACCCCAGTAGCGACTGTCAGCAGGAGCTTCGTGAATTGTGATGCTTCTGTTTTACTTCATTGGTTGACCAAGAACAAAGGAAGTCAGTGCATTTAAACTGCAATAATTTCCAAACTAGATCCAACTAGATGCTTTGGCAAAAGTGCTAAAGGACAACAAATAAAGCATCCTCATAATAAAACTATTTTATTGACAATAATTAGTACTACATTTGATGATTTTTGCCAATTTCTTAGGGAGACTATGGAAGGGCACTATATAACAGTCAACTGAAGTCAGCGGCACTGTTATATAAAAAATACAAATGCTATTTTCATTTAACACTCTCTCCACTACCAGAACAGGCGTAAGAAATGTGTCAAACCAGGATTCATAAATGTCAAGTCAGATAACATCTGGAATGGAATCGACAGCCATTGGGTCTAATTTCATTAGAAAGTTCAGCCGTAACAGAAGACGGAGAAGGCGGTGGACTCGCCAGACCAGCCGCGCCCAATCAGCTGCTCCCAATCAGCCTCGCCCAATCAGCCGCACTCAATCAGCCGCGCCCAATTAGCCACACCCAATCAGCCGCGCCCAATCAGCCGCACCCAATCAGCTGCACCCAATCAGCCGCGATCTCACCGTACTAGGGGTTTGTGATAGTCCACATCCCAGCTCACACAGTCCGGCTGAGAATGACTTATCCAACATGACAGCGCTCAAGCCCTGCTGCTTCTTACCCAATTCTGGGTCAACATCACGACGGGGCGTGAGAGCCGAGACACTGGCCTAGTAACTCTGCCTGCTTATAAGAGCACAACATCTATAGGCTGTCAGTCACTCTGCATAAAAGTCTGCACCAATCAAACCTGCCATATGAGAGGCTATACGGTGATGCATAAACACAGAATCCGTAATACTGTACTAAACATTCCCAGTATTTTATGGCGTAATACAAATATACTACAATTATGTCATGAAAGCAAAAAACAAGGTTTATTCATGTTTAAAACTACACAAAACTACTGTACCACAAATAAGACTTTTCAGTCCAGGGTGTAGTCTGGTTAGAAATGAACACAGAACATTTCTGATACATTAGAATCACTTGCCACAAATCATGACCTAATTGGTTTTCAAATTGCATACAATACAAAATAAAAATTAAAGAAGGTATGCACCCTGTCAGACAGGGCTCAGAGTACACTGTTCAGAATACTGAAAACTATGCTTTCTCCCCATTATAAATTTTTTTGTGTGGATTAGTAACAAGATGAGCAACATTTAAAATGTTTTCCTTTTTTTTCTTCTTTTTTTGCAGTATTTACAACAGTTTCACTGTTCGCTGCTAACAGCCGTCCGTGTCCATCCACCGTGCAGGCGCGCGCGCGCTCGGGCGCGCTCCCGCTATATTCCCGTCACTGTTACTGCGCGCGAGTCTAATGTCCTGCGCAGAGAAAAGAACTGCATTTCTGTATGCGAGTAAAGTATACATCAGATTACGTGGCATGGCACGAAAAGGTTACAAGATGCAAAACGATGCGAATAACAAGCAAAATAAAATATCAAAGAAATCGCAGAAGGGATACTGTTTAGAGGTAGTAAGTGGACACTCTAAGCTATATAATGTGTTGAATTTCTATTGATTTGTATGAGTTTGTATGAGGTAATAAACTGTGTTCTAATGGCAGATACAACCAACATATGCTAACATAAATATAACTTGCGTGACTGGTGTTTGTGACCAAAATGAAGCACAACGGAAGCTCACTGTAAGCCATTTCAGCTTCACATCTGAAGCATGCTAACGTGTCTGGGTATGAAAATTATATTAACGGTTTTGATAAAAGCCTGGATTTAATTACAGGTGCAAGAAAATATGTCAGGTTGCTAACGTTGATTTTTTTTTTCAGAGCATTTCCCTAGAATGCAAAGCGCGGTTGACCGTCAGGATTTTGAGATTATTGCGAAATCGATGATCACAAGGCAAAATAACATGAGAAAATGTTATAAAAAAAATAAGAACTATTCCCACAGGCTGCGAGTGGGTGTAACGTTTTAGCCGCGTTAAGTGCGCGCTTCACACGGAATTACCCGGTATAGTCGCTGACAGCGCACACTCCGTAGAGTCATTAGCACATGGCTTAAAGGACAGATAATTCAAATCCACCTTAGGAAAAAAAGCAGGCTGGCGAACCGTGGGCTCCTGACGCATGCGTCGGTCATCGTCAGTCCAAGACGCGCCTGCAGGGGTGGTCCTGATGCGGCACTGCGAGCGCCTTCACCAACAGGCTACCAGGACAGTCCCATCCCAGCAGGGGTAACTGGGAGCGTAGGATGAAACGAACAGGCAGATCCAGGGTCAGTTTATCGGGGCCAGTTTCAGAGCGTCCGGCTTTGGACCTGGACCTCTCAAACTTCCTGTCCATGAGTTACTACAGCTGTGTGGAACGGATCCAGTCTTATCAGTCTGGCATTATAATTTATAGATGAAAATATTTGTATAAAAAGCCTCTGGAGAAAAAAATATTCATATTCAGCTGTGAGAACATGGAGGATCCAGGGGGCGTATCAGTCATAAGGAGCAGGAGGGTGGTTTGGAAGCTGGCTGGGCCTTTGCGATGGCTCATTCTGCACACTGCTGTGTATGACCGTGGGCAGATAGGGGGTCAGTTCGAGGTATCAGAGTGCACACTCCCAGGCCCTTCTACGGGGGAGGTTACGGAGCACGGCGGGGCCTCCTCCTGCCAGCCACCGTTAGCCTGCCAGGAAGATAAACCAGGACAGATTGATTAGCCGCAGAAATCACAGCACACCATGCGTGTATTTACCAGCCATAGATCCGTCGGTTCATTAACTGTAGAATTTCTAAAATAGAATGCGATTATGAATTAACCATGGAATCACTGAGTCATCCACCGTAGAATTCCAAGTCAAGGATGCGATCGTTAATTAACTGTAGAATCATTATTTCATTAATCATCAAATTGATAGTACAGGAGGTGTATAACCATAGTATAGCTAAAAGAGTGGGTGGCTTACCCACTGAAACTCCATACACTCTGGGGAATAAACAAGGAATTTTAAATATTTTTCAAAGACATTTATAATAAATATTTCTTTTTCATGTGCCCCTGTTTCAGTCCAAACAAGTTCAGTGTTTTCTTTTCAAAATCTATATTCAATAAACTTTATAGCCAGATCATCACTGTATATTAGAAATAATACGTCCATGTGGTCAGACTGTGGCGCACTCCCTCAGTGCCGGTGGTGAGCAGCCCTGTTAGTCCTGTAGCACCCAGCTAGCCCGTGGGGTGTGCTTGCTGTACACAATAACATCTGCAGCTCTGGTGGTGGGGGGCTCAAAATAAATTTTCTGCGCTGGCCGACGGACGCTGTGACTGACACCCCGCGCCTGATCGGTTTTCTGCCACGGCCAGCAGGCTGTCGCGACGCATTCGAGGCCCGGGCGGGGGACAGGGGGGCACTGGGGCGTCGCTGAGGGACGCTAAGTGGAAGTGACGGTGGGGGGCACTCCAAGCCGACCTGACTGCTACGCCTTGCTAGGGGCAGTGAAAAGCCGCAACCTCCCACCCACTGCCGGCCCCCGACTGTCACGCCTGCAAATGAATCTCTAATGCAGATCTCGGGCTGGGGGGTTCATGCCATTTCTCTGACATGTGCTGTGTGTAACTATTATAGAAAAACACAAACAACGCATTACTTAGAAGTTAGTAGTGTACTCCACTTATGCTGGATTTGGATTCCTTATTTTATTTTTTATTATATTCTTAACTTTTGGTATTTTTAAGCATAGTGAGCATAAATACTTTTCTTTTTGGTAACACACAGAAACCTGTTTGTCTTTCATTTTAACATGGGGTGGATATTGGTAAACTGGGACCATTTTTACTTTCAACCTCACTTTAAAAATATGATCCTAATCTTGAACATTTTAACCTAAAACTATTGCTGACAGCTTAAGAACGAAGCTTAAATGAATAGGCCATAGAGGCATAAACATATAGAGAATCAAACACATATCCCAATTTAGCCTTCGTCCCGCCTAACTAATATTCACCCTATAAAAGTTACTTTTTTTTAACACAAATGTGTTTTTTTCTAGATTTCGTTTTCATACTTTAAGTGCACAATTCTCATCGTTCCTTTAGCAGTAAGAAAGCGCAGTTCAGTCTGCATAATGCAGTGGGCCGTTTGAGTACCCTGCAAAGCTGGTGACAGCGCCACAGTGCCAGTCCCCACGGCTGCGCGGCCGGACAAACAAGCGACGTGCCTGCCCTTTTCCGTTCCCTCGGCTGAGATGCCACCAAACAGCTGGCCACTGTAGACCAGACCCCCGCGGAGTTCAGACATTTCTCTCAGTTAGTGATTGATTTATACCCAAAACTGGTGAAATGACGTATCGGGCAAATGATGAATTCACTCATATCAACGAGCGGAGAGAGGGGCTCTAATCGCCTGGCCTTGCCCAAGGGAGCAATCTCCCGAACAGACACCTCTCTGAGGATCCCGGGCCCACTCCAATGAGTCGAGCCTGCGGGCCAGTCATCATCGCCGGTTTAACGCATAATTTGTTCCAGGCTCACTGGGTTGGACCATTCCTGTCTGTTGCTGGCATTTAAATAGGAGACCCCGCCCACTTGTGTCTCAACATTATATTCAACCCTCAGTAACAATAGTCAGCGGGAATCGCTGGAAAGTCATATAGACAAACAAATAAATAAAGTGACATGGGGGGGGGGTCCTACAAAAATATCATTTAATGGCTTCTCTTGTAGAGGTTTGTTTGGCAAGGAGAGGAATCCATGTTAAGGTGTCTGCTGATAGATCCCAGCTTCGCGCCTGATAACAAGCAACAAAAGCCAATATTTCACTCTGATGCCACTGAAGAAAAGATCGTCAGGCATCTCCTTCTCTGCCCCTCCTCCCTCTCTCTCCCGCTATCTCCCCCCCCCCAATAAATGAATCTTTACTCTGGCGCATTCCGATGGCAGCCCGCTTCATACGGTGCGTCTTATCAGCCCTCATCAGGAAAGATGGGCCTCTTTCCCGGCAAAGAGGCCGCCTGCCGCCACGGTGTCATATTTCACCGCGCCGAGAGCGTTTACGGCAAATCCGCGCCGGCATCTCGAAGCGGCGGAATGAAAATGCGGGCAGCGCAACTAAAAGCCTTTTCATGCCGTTTCGCTATAGCTTATAAACACTCACAAAGTGGGAAAGGAGAGCTTAATTTTTGTTTAAAGGGGATTCTCCCCTGGTGGGTGTTGACATGAAAGGGCGCTTTGTACTCCTACATGGAAGAAGGATGCCGTCATGCCTTTGGTCATTCACTGTGCCTGACTCCCACTGGCCCAATCTAATGCCCCTTCCTCTAATGTACCCCGAAGAAATTAATCCACAGCCCATCTGTACAGACTGCTTACTCGGCAGGTTGGATAGAATTTGGTCTGTGCTCCAAAATGCAGTGTACAGGAGAGCTAGCTAATTCAATAAATTTTGTTAAACAAAAAAGATAGGTTGAAAAGGTGGCTACATTTATATAAACAACAGCTGTGTTGACAAACTTACGTTCAGGCCGTGAGGACTGTAGAGAGAGCGCCCCCGCAGGCCGTCACTGTATCCTGCTGTCTGACTGATAGCATGGCGTAGGGTATCCACCTGGGGTGAGAAAGAGGATCGTCAAGACTGTCACGTCATTGAGTGGCTGAACCGCCACTCATACACGCAGCACTCCCACTGGCTAATGCTGTGCCCTCACATGAGAACGCTGACCAATAGGATGTCAATGATCAGTTTGGGTGGCCAATGGACTCTCTCTCTCTCTCTTGCTTGTGTTTCTGAATTCCCTGTTTTCAATGGCTTCTCTTCCACCATAAACTAGTGCAACTTAAATCCCCCAACTGCATTATTTTCATGCATGAAATCTTGTTTACCAAGAATATGAATTTGTGGCATTAAATACTAACAGTCCTGGTGAGCTTCCAAACTCACAAATTTGTGCCTGCAATGTGCACTTCTTAAACTTGTCAACAAAGCTGTTCTTGTCAAAATGAGTCAGGCGGCAGCTTTTGCTGTGACTCAGTTTTCCCAGCCGAAAGCGTTTCTGCAGCTGCTGTGTGGTTTGGTCGCTACTCTGCTAAGCTCAAAAGTAAACATATAAAGGGTGGGACAGGGAAATGGGAACAGGAGTGGGAACAGGAGTGGGGAGAAGCAGCGACGTGCCGAATCCCTACCCAAGATCCAGGCATATTCAAAAATAATAAAGTATTGAATTATGAATCATAAAAATACAAATGTTGCAAGCTGTTATTATGTTTGCCACTGAAGGTACCTGGCTTCATTTCATTCTGTTCATTTGTTCTTTCCCGTTGCCACAATAAGGTGCTCAATGGAATTATGGGTATTTATTTGTAAATAAATCCCAGTAAATTCTTTGTTCCCGTATCGAGGCGAAGGCTATAAGTCGCTTTGAATAAAAGCATCAGCTAATTAACGGCAGCTTTGAGTGGATGGGCCCCTGCTGAGGGGCCCTGCGGGGCTCCTACCTGTGACTGCACCCCCGCCGGCACCTGAACGCCCGGGTACGAGTCCCCGTTCAGGGTCGGCATGCTCATGAACATGTCCCCAGAGTTTGGGAGGTTAAAGGAACCAGAGGAACCTGAAAGGGAAAGATGTAAGCGACTGAATAAAAGAAGGAGAGAAAGCAGGAGGGAGAGACGGACAGACGGACGGAGACGCTGAAGGGGAGGTGTGCCATGAGGGGGCAGCGGCGAGAGGAACGAGAGGATTCATGGGGGAACATGAAACAGTCAGCAGATCCTTTTACTCAAAGCGACTTAGACTGCGTGCGGACATCTACTCAGTCAGCGATTCAACTGAGTCAGTGATTCTCAGATGTTTTTTAAGGCGGAGGGGAATAAGAACCTCCATAACTCATACTGAGGATACTGAGGAGCCGACCTTACCATTAAGCAATGATATGTTTTGAATCAGTGAGTGACAGGGCAGGGGCACTCTGCGAGCCAATCAGCATTCAGTACTCCTGTGGCCCCACCTCTATATACACTCTTGCCTAAAACACTGAATGGACAGTTCAGGACATCTTCTTAACTGCTGTGTTATCTGATGCCCAGCTCAGAAAATGAACTGCAATGAACCTTACGTTTTATGCTTTGCCCATTTTCTTTGAAATGGGCTGTCCCCTATATAAGGTTACATGCTTGAGAGGCTTATCGTAGGGACTGGACCCAGGCACGGTCCAGAGGAACACGTAAGGCGCGTTCCTACCAGTAAACATGCTGGTCAGAAGGGTTCCTTTGCTCTCAGCCGAGTCCAGCTGGAAATCCTCGTCTTTCATCTGGAAGCCTGGAGAGAGTATGGGGAAGGGGAGCAGGTCAGGGCTCTTCAGTGGGGGCCGTGTCAGTGGTGCATGGAGCAGTCATCCGTCTACCCCGCTCCACCTCACATTCCCCGCACTTCTCCCGCCTCACACTTATGGTCTTCCTTTTACTTCGGAGTTTTTCTTTATTGTTTATTGTTTTGCTGGGGTGGGGGGTTTAACGCTGGTGTGTAGCTCAAAATTTCTCCCAACGATCGATTCCGTTCCATTCCAGATCAAACACACAGGGCCGTAATGGGATTATAAATAATTATAAACATAAATAATTACAGAAATGGTCCGGAGCAGCATTCAGCAGGATCATGTCAGCTCTGATCTTTAGTTTGTTCTCCCCTTACACAGAAATAGATTTGGGTTGCGGTTTGTTCCTGGGGGGGGGGGGGGGGGGGCCGGGGGACGGGGGGGGGGGGAAGGAGAGCGGGGCAGCTATACCACCATTCTAGTGTAGGAATAGGTGTTGTTGGCAGATCCTGAAAGGCACTAAACCCTCATGCAGATTGCC
>JAODKM010000108.1:7229998-7246250 GCA_026780845.1 Petrocephalus sullivani | reverse complement strand
GCCTCCTTCACTGCCTCTCTGTATCCCTCTCTGCCTCCATGTCCCATCCTGCCTCCCTGTCTCCTTCTCCCCTCCCTGTCTCTAACTGCCTCCCAGTCTCCCTCACTGCCTCCCTCTCTGTCTCCCTCTCTGCCTCCCTCTCCCCTCCCTCTCTGCTTTTTTATCTCCCTCTCCCCTCCCTGTGTCTCATCCTGCCTAACTATCTCCCTCTCTCTCTCCCTCTCTGCCTCCCTGTCTCCCTCTCCCCTCTCTATCACCCACTCTGCCTCCCTGTCTCATGGACTCCTTTCCTCCCTGCCTCCCTCTTTCCCTGCTTCCCAAACCACTGCATCCAAGCCTCCAGACTAGCACCCGGGTCTCAGAGCGTTTCCTCATGTTTCACGCATCATAAAATGATAATAATGACCATAAAGTAAGTGACGCCACACAAGGCTGTGCCAAAGGGGCTCTGCCAAGGGAGCTTGGCCAGGGGGTTTTATATGAGGCTCTGCCAATGGGATCTAAGGAGGATCTCTGCCAGGGGGTTCTACCAAGGGGGCTCTGCTGTGGTGGCTCTGCCAAGGGGGTCGTGCCACGGAGCTCTGCTTAGGGGGCTCTGCCATGGGGCTCTGCTGAAGCACTCTACCAAGGGGGATCTGCTAGGGGGGCCTGCCAGGGGGGCTCTACCGGGGAGCTCTGCAGGGGATGACACGCAAACAGGATTCAGAAGCGGCTCTGGAGACAGGGCCCTAAATCACGGCCCATGCTCCATCTTGTGATGGGTATGTGCGTGGTGAAAGTTACGGTGTACCCGTGGGGGGGCGGAGGGGGGGAGACAAACGGTTTTGTCCTTTAAAACAGGCCTGTTAAACATCCCCGGAGTGGAACACGCCTGGTCATAATAAACATGACAGACAATTACTCTGAAGTTTCCCTGAGCCGTGCGGGATGGCGCTGCAGGGTCCTAAAGGCACTCATCCACACTTCATCCACGAAACATCCCATGTTTGGATCGCAGGAGTGGGGGGAGCTGGCTTGCAAGGGTGAGCGGGGCAGTCTAACATGGGCGGGAGCGGGGGGGACAAGTCAAGTCAGGAAAAGTCAAAGCAATGATCTCCAAGGCCATCCTGCCGCCATCTTTGATACTGGCATCTCGCCTTTGCCAGACCAAGCCCCCCTCCCCCCCCTTCCCCACTCATTCACTGATTCAGCACTCCTTCCTGTCCACCGGCCCAAATATCCGGTACCCCCACGCCTCGCCCATGCCTCCATTTGCCGTCACTTCCCATCTACGTCAGCTGCCAGCCCCCCTGGGTCACCCCCCCCGTCGGCTATCAGCCCCCTTGATCTAGGTAATTAGGGTTTATGTGTTAATTGCTGTAAATACAGAGATGGGAGTTGGGCACGCACTGGTTCTTGTGGCCAGACCATAAATTGAGGATTTGATGGGGGGTTAGCTCACCGCGGAGTTCGCTGTTTCCAATAAGTGAACAATTTCCCCTTCTCCAGCCATTAACCAGCTGGATAATAACGGGATTTTAATTTTTTTTTGTTTAAATTATGAATGCAATTACGTGGTGAGGCATAAATGCTGCTGGGGATGGGGAATGCTTATTTCCAGCTTCTGATACCAATCCCGAGCCTGTGACATAAACACCTCCTTCAGGACACAGCCATCCTAGAGCCAGACTGTGAGAGACCCAGCGCAGGGACACAGCCATCCTGGAGCACAGACTGAGAGAGACCCAGTGCAGGGACACAGCCATCCTGGAGCACAGACTGAGAGAGACCCAGCACAGGGACACAGCCATCCTGGAGCACAGACTGCGAGGGACCCAGTGCAGGGACACAGCCATCCTGGAGCACAGACTGCGAGAGACCCAGCGCAGGGACACATCTATCCTGGAGCACAGACTGAGAGAGACCCAGCGCAGGGACACAGCCATCCTGGAGCACAGACTGCGAGAGACCCAGCACAGGGTCACAGCTATCCTGGAGTACAGACTGAGAGAGACCCAGCGCAGGGACACAGCCATCCTAGAGCCAGACTGGGAGAGACCCAGCGCAGGGACACAGCCATCCTGGTGCACAGACCGCGAGAGACCCAGCACAGGGACACAGCCATCCTGGAACACAGACTGAGAGAGACCCAGCGCAGGGACACAGCCATCCTGGAGCACAGACTGCGAGAGACCCAGTGCAGGGACACAGCTATCCTGGAGCACAGACTGTGAGAGACACAGCACAGGGACACAGCCATCCTGGAGCACAGACTGCGAGAGACCCAGCGCAGGGACACAGCCATCCTGGAGCACAGACTGAGAGAGACCCAGCACAGGGACACAGCTATCCTGGAGCACAGACTGCGAGAGACCCAACGCAGGGACACAGCTATCCTGGAGCACAGACTGCGAGAGACCCAGCGCAGGGACACAGGTATCCTGGAGCACAGACTGCGAGAGACCCAGCGCAGGGACACAGCTATCCTGGAGCACAGACTGCGAGAGACCCAGCGCAGGGACACAGCCATCCTGGAGCACAGACTGCGAGAGACCCAGCGCAGGGACACAGCCATCCTGGAGCAAGAGCCTCTCCTGATTCATCTCTGCACGCTGTAACTGTTATTTTGAGACATGGGAAAGTGCAGACAGCTGGTGATGTAACACTGAACTTACGGCCTAGAAACCCGACTCCTTAACCACGTTTTAGACGAATAACATTCAGCCCGTTTACCTGCTGATCTATGGACCAAGGGTCACGGGCCTCGACATTTATAGCAAATTTCATTGACCAATCAGGATGTCAAAAAACACTTAGAACAACAGAGGCCCCCCCTCTAAAAAAACAGAGTGATGGAGACACTCTGCTAACACTGCTAGCACAGCCCACCTCCTGTGGCTGGAGGTCCCACTTTTCAGCAGATGTCCTTCCATGGGAGACAAAGGAAACAAGAAGGCTGGTTTTGGGGGGGGGGGGGATGTGTGTAAATGAGCCCCGCCCTCTGAAGCACCTTCTACTGCGGGTCCCTGTCCACATGTCTCCAGCCACCGGACCTCCACAGCCTGCAAATGACAGTGTCACCCAATGCTCCCCTTCCATCAATCACGTCGGGGGGGTCATGAATATGCACGAATTGGCGAGGGGGTGGGGGGAGGGGGGTTGGTCAGATGCAGCAGAGCCCCGGCCTTCTCCATCTCCAGCTCGTTCTGCTTCATTTTTGCTCCATCTGAAGGTGAGGGGACCCAGGGTCTTTGCAGTTAGGGGCGGGTAGGATTTCCTCCCCCCCTCCCAAACCTACCCTGCCCCATCACCCACCCCTCCCCCCATCCCCAAAATCTACTCTAAGGGCTTCAGCTTTTCACTCGCTGCTGCATGGTCACCGTGGTGTGAGAAGATGTTGACCTCAGCTGACCATGTGAGGAAGGATGTCCTCTGCCAACTCCGCCACAAATCACCGGGGCACAAACCTGCGCGTGGAATTTACACACGGGCAGCTTAGACAGCGCCGGCCTAGCGAGCGTCAGTCAGCCGTCAGCGAGCGGGATCGTCAGCCGGAGACGTGGCCGCCGCCGTGCGCTGGAACGTTCCCCGCCAAGCCCTGAGTAATGCATCTGCTAATTAGCCGCGACTGCTCTAATTGGCTTGATTATCCAGGCGGCACGCTAAAGGTGAGAGCTTTAAGAGGCGTGTGGGAGGGGGTGCAGTGGCAGGGGGCGGCTGTGCCAGGCCCTTGAGCGGGTACGGCCCTGCGTGTGGCTGTGTGTTAAGCACAATGTCCCCACAATGTGATAAATACCTGCTACTTTTTACCTTGTGGGACAGGGTAAAACTCCAGGGGGAAACTCAATTTCATGAAAATCTGTGACTGCAATCAATAAACTAAAACTGCCAAATGTCTTGTATTTTGGTACTTGTGGTTAAGGTTAGGGCAGGGTAGGAGTTAAGGTAATCATAGTTGGGATTAGGGTTTTTACCATTGAAATGAATGGACGGTCCCCACAAAGATATGAACAGATGGACTGTGTGTGTGTGTGTGTGTGAGTGTGTGTGAGTATGGAGAGGGGATCTCTGGCACTCTCTGGCAGGTGAGGTCGCAATCCTGACAGGCGGCCCTGGGGCCTGAAGGTACCAGGGAACATTCCAGAAAGCAGAACCTGACACCACCACTGAAATGTTTTTGATTCCCTTGCCATTTTACCCCCCCAAGCTGACACACACACACACACACACACACACAGAAAACTGCCATGGTCACAGGCAGGGTGAAGTTCAGGGGGGCAGGCGAGGGGTGACCTCAAACTCATTTGTCTGTGTTGACCTTTGACCCCAAATAGCACTGGTGGAGTCCTAGTAAAGCCAGTTACCCATATGAGAATGAGGGCCCATGGCAGCCACGGGGTTAAATCCGACCCCAGCTCAGAAAATAAATAACTTTAAATATGTAAGTGGACGTCAGGAATGTTCCCCGATGGGGGTGAGGGGGGGGGGGGGGGCTGGGTAAACTAACATTCTGTCGGTGGTAATTTATAGACAGCTGTGATAAATACTGTTTGCCCATGACAGTCACATGAAATAATAAAGTGTGTCCCCGCTATAAACATTACCAAATCCTGACACTATTGATTTATAATGTCTAACGGTGACATCAAACCAAACAAGTGACAGAAACAATGTTGGGTCTGGAGGAGCACTTTGTCAACTATTAATTCTGTCAAGCGGGCTTTTTGTCATGAACAGGGGCGAGGGGGGGTTGCCCGTCTAACACTTGTCACTCCCCCACTCCAAAAAAATGAGTGCTGACCGTCCACGTGACCCACCCAGCCCCCCCCTGCGCTGCCCATGTTGGCCCTAATTACCACTATTGGCCCTGGATGGCTCGCGACAGCACCGGCCCCCACTTAAGATGCCTGTTAATTAGGCAGATCGTTAATTGGACTGTTGCTCCAGGACTGCTGTTTGTGCCCAGATCAGAAGTAATGATCGTGTGCGGAGGCATTACAGGCCTGACCTGTGACTCAGCCTCATTTTCCAACATGCAGCCTCCCTCATCGTAGGCCCTTGTAGGTAAGACTGCGTCTGTGACGATGGGTAACGCAGGGAGCAGAGTGGGGCATTAACGGGGGACCTCGTTAACTGGGGGGACTTGTTAATGTGGGGGCTCTTTAACGGGGGGGACTCGTTAACAGGGCGGAATGATTAATGGAACAAGTCATTGACAGAGTGGCATGCAGCCATATATAAAATCAGTCGCGAGGAGGCGTACGCAGGGAATCCTCTGAGTTCGGTGTGATGGCCCTCATGACTGCCGAAAAGGTCCTCAGAATAGAAGACACGCCGGTAGGTTCTCCTGAAGAAGCGGCCCTTCACTTCGGGTCTCTTTTCAGAGCTGACACACACACACACACACACACACACACACATGCCTCAGCATGCTTGTCATGAAGAGGGTCCCACTTCACGCCTGCCCAGGGTTACCTGTCAGCCTAATCGCACGTATCCGTGATGGGGACCACACAGGCCCTGTCACAGTCTGCCACAGGGAGCCCCCCCCCACCAGCCCCCACCCAGCCCCACAACCTATCTGGAGTTGACATTTGAACGAACAGATCCTTATGCAATCAATGGCAGTGTGTTATTGGAAAAGACCTGGAAGGAACCATTATGGTGAGGCGGGGGGGTACTTAATGATGGTGCTAACGAGCTGGATCATTAACGAGCGATAACAAGCAATAAGGCGACCTTTAGAGCATGCATATTGAGGCAGGAAATAACCAAATGTGAACTGGAGGCTGGAGGCTGCCACCCTGTTGCCCGGGCCCTCCCTTCCACCCCCCGCCAGCTCCCCGGGCCCTCCCTGCCCCTCACGCTTGGATTTTGTCCACCGACAGTAGTCACGCCTACATAGGAAGGCATCCTGTTATCCTGGTACAGCCCCGTTGGGAAGCCACTGCATGCAGGTCCCGGCCCAAAGCGGCAGGAACACCCAAACAAAAGGAGAACAGCCCTGCCGACATGAACCCGCACCTGTGCCCTGCCTCTGAAGCAGTCCGCGAGGCGAACGTTTGTCTGTCACTGTCAACCAGACGAATCTACATCCCGCCGCCGCAGCCCTGTGTGTGCGTGCACTGCAGTGATGAGGCCGCCCTCGCCGCCATGATGCATCACTGCCGCTGCCACCTGCGATGGCGTGCCAGTGCTCACCAGACGGGTAAATAGAAGAAACTGCTCCCCCGGTTTAAGCCGTGCATGGGCATAGGCATGGGCAAACAAGGAGTCTGAAGGCATCTCACTCAAAACTTCCGTGGTTTTTCAGTCCCGTGGCTGGGCTCTTGAAGTGGCAAATAATTTAAATGATGGTTTGACTGAAGCCAAAGAGAAGGCCGAGGTGAATTCTCCTTTCTGGGAAGGTTTGCCCCGAGTCCTCTGAAGGCAGAAACTCCTGATCAATGCGATTTCCCAGGATTCCCGGCGAGTGTGTGTTTATACATTCTTGTGTGTATTTATACGTGTGTGTGCATAGTGTTTTTCAGACATGCGTGTGTGTATTTATATGTACATGTGAGTGCAGTGTGTGTGTGTGTGCATTATGCGTATTTATACAGTACATTTCATTATACATATGTGTGTGTGCGCAGTGTGTATTTATATGAGTACATTGTGCGTTTATATATTTGTGTGTGAGCAATGTGTTTTTTTTATACCCATGTGTGCATGGATACATGTGTGTATTTATACAAAAGTGCACTGCATTATATATGTGTACGTGTGAGCAGCGTGTACGTGTGATCCCCTTTCTCACTGGCCACCCTCTGAAACATCCAAGGCCACCTTGAGGCATGGGCATTCCTGGGGGTGTGGGGGGGGGCAGGGGGGGTGCAGGAGGGCTAGCTTTGGCGGTGGGGTTGTCAGCCGGTTTCCTGCACACAGGAGGGTACCCCTCCACGTGAACCTGCTGTCGGTCTGGGGGTGGGATTCAGTGCGAGACAAAAATACTCCCGCAAACAAAAGCAGTACGCCCCCCCCAGAAAGGTCCAATGGAGGGTGATACTGCGCTGGGCTCACGCAGCTAATTGGGGAGGGACTGGCGTCCCTGGGAACCTGCAAGTATTGCGCAGGGGGAGCACCACACCTACCCCCCCACTGTTAAGGCAGAGCCAATTACTGACCTGATTTATGACCCCGTGACTCTGTGGCGTAACCGTGGGATACGACGCTGATTGGCTGAGCCTTTCCCCCACCTAGGTCCGGGTCACGCGACACCACCGGCAAACTCGCTGCAGAGCCAATCGCGCGGTGACGCTTTAGTCCCGTTACACCTGAAAATCCGTCTCTGTGCCAGGAACGAGGTATGGAGACGGAGAACCTGCCAACTCTACGAATCCCAGCATTTCAACCCATTAGATGAGTTTGTACTTTTAAAGCGACAATCTTTCCCCCCTGATATGCCACAGGATGTGTGTGTGTGTGTGTGTGTGTGTGTGTGGGAGGGGGCAATAAACTAATTAAGTAAAAAACAGAATAATGACCCATTAACGAGATAGGCACCGCCAGCAAGCAGAAACGCAAAGGAGCAGCATAAACCCCACAGCCCACGGGCAACAGGCGGTCACGACAGACCGGGTGCGGCCTCAGGCCTCAGGTGTCAGCACTCCAGCGAGAAGGTCCAGCAACCGCGGCATCAAAATAAAAATAGAAAAGAAACAAGCAAAATATCTGACAAAAGGACTAAATTCGGAGCAGCTGGTGTCAGATGAGCTCTTCCGGAGAGAGACTGGCAGTTGGGAAGAGCCCCCGGTGCTGGTTCCATGCCAAAGCGGTAAACAGCTTTTATCAGCAATAATGGCAGCATAATACGAGATAAAGAGCGTGGCAACATATGGCATTAACCTTATAAACGCGGCACAACTGAGACAGGGAGAGTCTTTGGGAGAAGACACTGCTTCAGCTGGAGGCAGGCGTCTAGCGGTCGGGTTTTAAGCCAGTTCAGTTTATTTTGAGGAATTTGGAGCTAGGAGGCGGGACTGGACGTCGCACACAAGTCACCGGAGCCTGCGGTGTCACAAGGAAAAAGGCTTGGGCAAGGGCCCAAGGGAGGAGAGCTGCTGTTTACAGTCTGTGTTGCATCATTCACGCAACTCTCCATCCCATCCTATAGGGGGCACTGCATCACCGTCACATGCAAATCTCCATCCCATCCTGTAGGGGGCACTGCATCACCGTCACATGCAAATCTCCATCCCATCCTGTAGGGGGCACTGCATCACCGTCACACGCTGCTGCCAGAGGAGCCCCCTCCACCCTGCGGCTACAACGCAGACCCTCGGCCTCACTAACAGCACCAGAAGATTCACCAGAAGCAAACACAGAAGTTTACAGAAGCTCACTGGCTGCTGGGATATCAGTGCAAATGAGTGCCAACAGATAAAGGGAAAAAAAGACTGTTTATCTGAGGAAAGTGACAGGAATCCATGGAGAGCCAATAACGTGTTAGGATGTAATTGATACTGCAGTACCCAGCATGTTAATTATGTTAATTTTTATTGACAGATGAGTTCCCACCATGGCCATGTTCAGGGTAAGACAGAAGCGATTTCCCTCAGCCACCACCCCCCCACCACCATGCCATATCTATATGCCGGCTGTCAGGATGATGGTACCTGCCTTCTATAAACCAATCAAGATTTCCATCTGATCACACCTGATGCACAGAGAAAACAGATCTCCTCCCAGCTCTGGCCTGTGGCTGCCAAGCTGACCCCCTCTCATTGATCCTGCGACCCCTACCCTTCAGCTCCTTAACACCCTTCAACCGAATCAATTCCATATTTCGGTCAGTGCTCCCTCTGCTGGGGGGAAGATTTAGGACGTCGATTTTCCGCAACTGTTTTATCTCCGCTTTTTACGGGACTTATAAAGCCAGGACGATGTCTTCGTGTACGGACATATAAAGGAGGGAGAATACCATTCAGGCAGCTACCGCGGCCTGGCCTCTTAACCAGAACAAACTGGAGGGCATCCACTTTGGAAACTGGTGCCCACAGGGAGGACAGCTCCCCCACCCCAGTCTGGAGATGTCCGGCCCGGGGGGCTGTGTTCCATAACCAGTTGGGCTGATTCACTTGCCCCTCACCATCCAGTATGGCATTCGGGGGGGGGGATGAAGCTTCTCCACACTGCCCCCTTTAGGGCGTGCAGAATATTGATAATACATTTATCATTATCGCAGCCTGTTTGACTTTTCATTTAAATTATGGATCAAAGGAGGCCAAATGAAAAAGACTGTAGGACTGATCCCCCCATTTCCACCCCCCACGGCCAGCTGACTGCAAAGTGAGACGCCCATCCAGGGCACCCACATTCCATTTCTCTAAGCTTGTCTGTACTAGTCAGATGATTTGCTTAACAAGCAGGTCTTCCCAGCCAATAGAAAAGCAGGGGCGGAGCTAGGTGGTAAGAGGAGACCAGGGACTCTGTGAGCAGCGACGCATCCCGAGGACATAGTAGCATCATGAATTACTGCCCGCCTCCCCCCCAGGAGAAAAAGCTGTGCCCCCTGATAGCCCCTGATAGTGTTGGCATGCTAGTCGTAGTGCCCCATTGTAGCCTGATCTTCCACTATGAGACTCGATGGTAACAGAGCAGCACCATGGGTGAGTGGGGCCAACAGGCCGAGGCGGAGCTTGCAGTCCAGTCAGCGAATGGAGGACCTGTGCTGGAGGGTTGTGGGATGTGCCAAGGCGGAGTCTCTTTTATACTCTCTGGCCTGATGATTTCCCCTTTAAGGAATCACTGGCTTCCCCTTTAAAGAACATTTAATCAGGGCACTTGTGAACCAAGCATGCTTCCTGCAGCTGGCCAGCCCCAAAAGCTGAAACATGTTCATAACCTGGACACTAGTGCAGCCTCCCCATCATACGCTGGGAGAGCATGAGCTCGGGGAATCACATCCCGCTGATTCATTACCAGAAGCAAGTAAATGGATTCCTCTGCAAATGATTTGGAACATTGATAATGGGCTGGTGCTGGTGGGATTCCCAGTAAAGCACTCCTTGGAGAAGCTAGGGATCTGCATGCATGTCTGTGTGTGTGTGCGTGTGTGTGTGTGTCTGTGTGTGTGTCTGGGTGTGTGTGTGCGTGTGTGTGTGTGTGTGTGTGTGTGGAAGGTGGAGGGGGTCCCAGTCAAAGAGGGGGGAGAGAGAGAGGGAGAGAGAGAAAAGGGGGAAATAGGGAGAAAGAGAGAGAGAAAAGGGGGAAACAGGGAGAGAGTAAGAGAGATGGACAGAGAGAAAAGGGGGGGAAATGGGGAGAGAGAGAAAGAGAGTGATGAAGAGAGACAACAGTGAGAGAGGAGAGAAAGAGAGAGGGACAGAGAGAGACCAAGGGAAAAGGGGAGAGAGAGGGACAGATGGAGAAAGAGAGAGGGGCAGAGAGGGAGAGGAAAAGGTGGGGGGGGTATCAGGAGGCAGGGAGAGCGGGGGCGATAGAGGACGATAGCGCGTCATCACCCCCGAATGGCGTCACGCTCCCCAAACGTGCGTGTGTCACAGCGCTGACAGGGGCTTGGTGGCTGGCCGCTGATCCAGCACGGTCACAGGCAGCGGGGGGGGCACATGGCCCGCATGCCGGACGATCTCAGCTTTGAGCAAACTTCAGCGGTCTCTGAGGAGGGGGGAGTGTGGTCCCCGCGGTGTCCTCATTCGGTCGCGGAGCGCTGACCTTTCCCCCGTTACATCGATGAGCGCGGGCCGCCCTCCCAGGGCAGAGCACTGTGAAAATCTTACAGGTACAACGAATGGAATGTGACATTATTCACCACGCGGGCCCCTAACAAAACCATAACACCATGGCATTTCGCATTCTGTCCACAAACCCAAACGTTTGTACTTTTTTAAACTGAGTAAATCGGCAAGCAGAGTGAATTTAAAGGCGTAACAGCAGCAGACACAGCCAATCCCACCCACCCCAAATTCTGACAGTGTCAGTATCCTACAGCAATAATTACCCGCATTTCTGTCCAGTAACCACCCCCCCATGTTTTATGTAACACTGCTCCCGGACAGAGCCAGTGATATCACTGTCTAACACAGTCCTGCTCAGCTCCCTCTTCTGTCAAAAGCATTTAAAATCTCATTGTTACCGTGGTAATGTACCTCATCCAAGGGCACAAGTGGGGTTTGGGCTGGTGAGCACACAGCTGCGAGCCCACCCACCGTCCTGCCGCCATAGCACTGGCCCAGCCCACCTGCCAATCGGGCCGTCGTCATGTCGTCCGCTGAAGCAGGAGGCGGGGACATACTGGGGCCCCCAGGGCCGGCGTGTAACACGGGTTGGGCGTTTCTCCCACCTCCCATTCCAGCACATTCTCCCAGCTTCTTCTCTCCTCATCTCTACAGACTACCTGAACCCCTGGCGGCTGCCTTCCAAACAGCCCCATTACAGCCTACTTCCCTCAGCAAGCTGAGCCCATTGCTTGCGATTCTGCATGACTCCGCCCCCCCCAGGGGCTGGGCTCATGGCTCTGCCCCCAAGCTCCGCCCACTTGAGAGGGGCTCGTCCACCTGGGAAGCCAGTGGCCTGTTGATGGGGAGTTTTTTGCCGGTGGTAGTGGGGGGCAGGCTGCAGGAAGGACGTGGCGTCCCCTGCACTATCGATTTGGCTGATTTATCAATTAGCCCTCTTTTACCGACTTCCTTGCCACATCGACGTGTCTTGGGTTCACACCTGTGGTCGCCACATGACCTGGCGCTTATGAAAGACTGCATGGGACATCAACAGTCATCCTTTTCACGAAAAAGACATGTGGCGGGCAGTGACCCGGTGCTGATGCTGGGGGGGCTTTAGGTAATCCTCTCAGTTACGATCTCCTGAAGGAGAAACCCCATGGAGAACACAGACGAAACACTACCACTGCTCTAAAAGCTCTTGAAAGTTCCGCTCAAACTGTGCACAAGCACTCTTCCTGAGTGTAAACAATGAGAAGCATAGCCCTCCCGTCTGAAATCGGGGGCCGCGCCTGCCACAGGGCAGGTTCCTGGCTAAGTGGCCGGCGGTTTTGCTGGAACACTGGAGGATCTCAGCACCTGGGCCAAAGCTGCTGATCGGGTTTAATCGCTCCACACAGGGGAGACACCCAAGCCCCTCTCACAACCCCCCCCCGTGCCATAAAGTAAACGAGCGTGGTACAAGCGAGTAAAAGAGGGAAGTGGGGATGCGTCAGAGCAGGATTTTATGGCATGCTTGGCTGTGCTGCCCGGGGAGGGCAGACTGCCCTGTGCTCTGTGCGTACAGTGACATTGCCGGCGAGACCACCCCACTTCAGAAGCAGGAGACATGCTGGGGACGTGCTTCCACCCATGTGAACCTGATAAGAGGGTGTGTCCCCTTACAGCCACCCCCCCCCCCGTCTCCAGCAGTACCAGGGCTGGCCGTCAGATTAGAGTGCAGCGTCCACCGTCCACGCGAGGAGAGCTTTCCGTTTCAGCCCCGGCTGCACGCTCATCCCCGTTTTTACGTGACTCGGCCTTTCAGATCCGGGGAACCCCTGGGGCCAGCTCACTGGACACTGGCCGGACAGCCAAACCAAGAAAGAGGGGCAGGAGACGATGAGCCTCAGCATTGTGTCCGGGAATCTGTCTCGGGGTCACTTTCCGGATGCACACTCCCCAAACAGTGTGGAGCAGGGTGATTGGGGGTGAGGCAGGGGGCTTTAAGCATGAGGTAACGGGCTGCTGGCCGCACCTCCCCCCCCGCTGGCCACTGGGGAGCGCGTGTCAGGAGCGGCAGACTCCCCCCGATGGGCCTTGGCGGGCCAGCGCGCCCATGCAGATGCGTGCCGAAAGCAATGCTGACAGTGATGTATTGCAACTGGTTGCAGGTGTCTGGGGGGGCCTGACGGGATCTCCCTGTCTGCCCCCCCCCCACCCCCCATCCTGCGAGTGGGTGAGATGGTCCACGGGAGCGGAGCTGATACCTTCACCCCCCCGTGTCGCTGTGCGTTTGCTGCCTGTCACTGCTGTGACTTCACGCTAAATGTCACTTTAAAGTGTTTTTTATGGTTTCTAACTGCAAAACTGAAACAAGGGGAATACTGCAGATTTTACTGATGAACTTCAAAAAAGAGACATTTCAGCGCCCAAGAGGCACCCATGGAGTTTATTTTTCATGGTTTACTGTCTCAGGGGTTAATTCGTCCCCATACGGTTACACAGGTGCACAGAAGCACTGACACACACACTCACGCACACACAGACTCACAGGTACACACACACTCACACACTCTCACACAGACACACACAAAACAGACACTCACACAGACACACACACACACACTCTCACACAGACACACACAGACACACAGGCACACACACACTCTCACACATACACACACACACACATACTCTCACACCTGTCCCAGCTAGATGCTCCTCTCAGAGCGGCTCTATCCCTGCTACTCACATCCCCACATCCACGGAGTTCTCCTCTCTCTCTCTGTCTGCCCCCTCCTCTCTAGGGCTGGCTAATCTGCACTGACCCCCCCATTTTGCCTTTTGCTAACCTTCCCAGCCATTTCGCTTAACCCTCCGCCTGGCAAAATGTTGCCACAGAAACGCCAGCCTCACACATTCGAATGCAGTGAAACTTTTCTTTTTCACCATTTCTCTGTACCGTGGTATTTTTCGGCTTGGCATCCCCAGAGGGGGCGTGTCAGAGAGGGGGCGTGTCAGTCATCCTCCCACCCCGTTACGGGGACGAAAACGGTGAGAACGGGAGGAGGCACTATGTACAGCAGCACTATATACTCTTTGTTAATCACTATATACACTGGCATTATATATTCTTTATTAACATGCGTGGACTTGGAGATTCAGAATGGCAGTGAGAATGCTTTACAAAAAATAACAATAAAAATACATAATAATAATAATAATAATAATAACAATAATAATAATAATAATATAAAAATAAAATACACCAGTAAAGAATGAGCAAGAAGTGTTACAGAGCTGTGGAAAGCAGACAGATATCAGGAGTGTGTATGTGTGTGTGGCTGTGTGTGTATGTGAGTGTGTGTGTCGGTGTGAGTTTGTGCATGTGAGAGACTGTGTGTGTCTGTGATTGTCTGTCTGTGTGTGTGTGGCCGTGTGTATATTTGTGTCGGTATGAGTGTGTGTGGCTGTGTGAGTTAGTGTGTGTGTGTATGAGAGCCTCTGCGTGTGTCTGTGACTGTCTGTGCATGTGTGTATGTGTGTGTGGCTGTGTGAGTGTGTGTGCGTGTCTTTTGTCTTTAACCCTTTTTCTGAACAAGCAAAGCAGATGGCTGTTTATATATTGTATTCATAAACATAAAGGCCGTACCCAAGGCTCACTCGCGCCTCATTAACATCACACCCACATATCCATATTCACATTATTAATTTTCCCCTGGATTATGAATATTCCAGCCAATCACAACTTGGTCTTTGTAAAGTTTTTCTTTACAAGTTTCCCCCCATACTCTTTTTAAATGCACTGTTCATTTAAATTCTGGGAACTCTGTGCTCCAATCAAAACAATCCACCAGGGCCACCCCCACCCCCCAGCAGTGATTAGGGCATCCTGGGCAAAGTCTCTGTGACTTAGCCAGCGATGGGGGGTACAGACAGCACGGGCAGGGGGTCAGGGTGCTGACGGGGCTTTGGTCTTATTGGGCTTAACCACTGTCTTGCTGAGGTCACCAATCATCAACCTCTGCAGAAACACTCTGCCACCGCCGTGAAATGCCTTTGTAAAAACTCCTGCCATTGGCCAACAGTCCAGATACGGCACAAAACCAGGTGTCAGGTGGCTTAGCAAAAACTCCCGCAATTGGACGACCACCCGGATACGGTGCTGACTGGGTGTCAGCTGCCTTTGTAAAGACTTCTGCCATTGGCTAACTGTCCAGATACGGCACAAAACCATGTGTCAGGTGGCTTTGTAAAGACTCCCACCATTGGCTAACTGCCCGGATACAGCACTGACTGGCTGACCACTCAGATACGACACTAATCATTTTCAGAATAACCTATGTGAATCTTCTTTGTATGGTTTAAAAATAACTCCACTATAAATATGTGCCCCTTATTTAATCAAAGGCTAATTTACTTCTGACAGAAAGTAAATTCCACTATTTTCTGTGAGGCTTTATGAAATTGCCATCATTTTTAATTAATTCTTAATTAAAATATATTACACCACAGCTTCTACCCATCTCTCTTGATATTCTAACATAATCAATTCAGAACCATTTACATATCATTAATTAAAAGCTTTCCCCTCTCATCCTTAAAATTATAACGAGGCCCTGTTTCTCATTAACAAGCTTTACGGGAGAAAACAACAACACTGCAGAGAATGATGGCGTTCGGGCGAGGCAGACCCCCGGTCCCCCCTGCCTCTCCTTCACGCTGATAAAAAGGCACTCCTTTACAGGAAGACCGTCCCACGTGCCAGGAAGGAGGAGGGCACCCGTGACGCCCCACCTGAGAAGCCCCTCCCATTCCGGCCTCGTGTTCAGTCAGGTTCTCGGTCCCACCTTATGGTGAGCAAGTGATGGGCAGCTTTCAGGCACACTGATTGGGGGTGTGGGAGAGGAGGTGGCAATTCTTACCTCGGGGCTCCTCTAATTACGGCCTGTAATACCCTTTCTAATTACAGCACCTCAAATAAATGGGCCAGTCGGCTGTTTAAAAGCCCCTCACCGTTTCGCGTTTAAAAGGGAAATCCGGCTCGCTTCAAAATAAAGGTCCCCCATAGACTGGAGCACGGCAGTCTAAACTTTCAGGGAGCTTGTTATTAGAAGGTGCTAGTAACTGTCACCCTGCCGCCATCGATTGGCAGGACATTCTGCATCACTAACCCCCCCGATGTAGAGGCCGTCAGTGCGCCCCACTAGCTGCCTTAAATGAGAGTTATAATGTGGAGTAATGCTGAGTATTGTTCCACCGAATGGCAGGCAAATCTCAGTTTTTTTGCCCATCACAGATTACCCCTGTTGCACAGCAACAAAGACCATCTAATAAAAAATCGATGACATCAATTTATTTGAATGTTGTGTGCGACAGTGGAAACCGCAGTGAATGGTGAGGGCTTTGCTGAGAGACAGAATTGCCCGGCCCTCCACACCACCCTACGGTCTGCTGACACATGGGGGGGGGGGGGGGGTAACCCCCCTTTTTTTTTAATATTTTTTCCATTCTGCCACCCCCCCCCGCTCCCACAACCCCCCCCCCCACCCCACCCCCCCCCACCCCCC
>JAODKM010000108.1:7179006-7201820 GCA_026780845.1 Petrocephalus sullivani | reverse complement strand
CATGTTTGTGGGGTGAAAATATTCCAGCGGGTTATTTTTTAAAGGAAAAAAGGATAATTTTGGGGGGGATGGGGGGGGCCGTGCCCCCCCCCCCCCCCCCCCCTGGTAGCGACAGCAGCACCTGGCACTCCCTCCCCGCACTGCTAAGGTTCCTCGCTCAATTCTCCCATTCTGAGCCACACAGACCTTCTTAATTAGCCAGCACTGTGACCCGGCAGTTACGGCATGCTGTTAATAGCTCCCCGCACCCCCACCTGTAATAACACTGCTTATTTTTTACCCCTTTCATTTCCTTTCACCCTCTCTCTGCCTCCGTCACAGAAAGACACCCCCACGACACAAGCATGTGCACGCGCACACTCATTCAGTCAGCGGCATACAGGTCGCGAGCCCCGAACAAATGGCTAGGTCTCAAATATAATCAATAACATCAATAAAAAAATAAAATGAAAACTTCATTGCTGGGTATATTTTTCTTATTTTCCTACACATGAAGCTTGCATGTAGCATGCATTTCGCCTATTCAAATTCTATAATTAATTTGTTTTCGCACAAGTCAGATGGAAATGATCTAAATGCTAAGGTCTGGAAAGATAAAACCGCGCAGAAAGCCACTCCAGAGGAAGAAGATAACATCTCTTTCTCTCTTCCCCCAGGAGATTAATGTTAGATTAGATGTTTCAGTTTATCCTAATCTATCCGTTCGGTTCAAATAACTCAGATATGCTCAGCCAAAATAAGGCGAGTCACCTAAGTTAAATATGAATGCGTCTGCTTAAAAACGTCCGAGCACTCACGTTTAGATGTACCAGTTCTGCTGATGTGCAGGATTTACTTTAAAATTAAGACACTATAAAAACAGAAAAGTCGTGCTATTTTGTAAATGTTAAGTGTGTTGACAAACACGCGCACACGCATGCACACACACACGCGTGCACGCGCGCACTCTCACAAACTCAGCACACGCGCGCGCGCGCGCACAGACACTCAGCACACACACACACACACACGCGTGCACGCGCGCACACACACACGGCCCGCGCACAAAGAGCTTTGCTATATAAGCCGGGTGTTTTATCAACAGAAAGCAGGCTTATCAGCATCCAAACGGGGCATAACCCTGTCCTTCTGGAGGGCTGCTGTACAAACAGTGTTCCCACAGAGACACAATTTGCTAAACAAACCCAGAGAATGAGTGCTATTTACCAAGAATACCTCTTTAAAAATAAAATAAACACACACTTCACATTATATACTGCTGATGGCAATATATTTTTAAAAAATCCATAAAAAGGACACGTATATAAACTTTTTGACCATTTTTTTTATGCGTAACCTTTACAAAGCAATACCCACAAAAGAATAGGATTACTGGATATTAAAACAATATATCCAGCAAACAAGCTAATTAAAATTATTTGCATACTTAGAGACGATGCTCTCTAGGAACATTCAATTAAGGCTTTAATAAAGCAATACCGTTTAATTACGATCAAAACTCTATATGTGGAACAGTAGGTGGCACAGGTGGCCTTATGATTAAAAACAGCAAACTACTGCTAAAAATCCGAGAGTGAGCACTTTTAAACACCTATTAAGCACTTTGTTAATACTCTCCGCTCTCTGTATCTCTCTGTATAGGAGGCATTTCTTCCAGATAAATATGCTTCCTTGTGCTTTTTAAAACTGCTTAAATAACGCCATTGAACGTGTACAATACAGTCAGGGAAAAAGTAACCGAGATCGATATCCGCTAATTTAAGGAGACTCGTGCATCATTTTTCCACAAAATTTGGTTCTCCGGTAAATGTATAGATGTATATTACATATCGCACTTTTACATTTAACTGTATATATGTAGGCCTATCGTTTTCATCCAGATGCTAAAATACACAGTACTTATCAGAAGAATAGCCCATAAACAAAAAGAAAACATAAATAAAAAACGTATTAAGGCAAAACTAGCGAAATTTGTTGCATATATACAACTACATATATTTATATATGCCACCGGCGACACTTGAACTGATGTTGTGATATAAATATATATAAACATCCATAAAGCCGAAATCAAGACCGTACAGTGTCTATACACCGTCTGCACGTAGAGATAAGGAAGGTAATGTGGAACTCATCATCAAGATAAGGCAAAATTCTATTACTTGTCAGGGAAACGATTCACACTGCGGACAACAATGTACGACTCCGCTGGCACAGGGACCACCACTAAAGCGAGACCCCCCCCCCTTATCTGCACGCTCCCCCAGCCCCCCCAGCCCTCGGCCTAGCGTCTGGCGGCTTACAATCGTTGCTACGGGCTGTCACCCCGCGGCTAAAGCGTTTAGAGACCATTTTCCCACCTCCTCTCCAAAGCGCCCCCCCCCCCCTCCCAGTAGACATAAAAAACCAGCACGCACCACCCAACCTCGAGCAAGCTACAAGTTCATTACGTCGTTATAATCTTCTCCGATTCTATATCCAGTGTCACGCAGCTTGTAAAGCCGCAATGCTGCCGCGCACACCGCTGCTGAGAGAGCGCACCGAGGCAGCGCCGTTCCGCCTTCATCCGCCGCAGCACCGCTGTAACCGCTGATGCACCCGGATATAGCTCGCGTCCGCTCAGGTGCGGCGGCTTCACCCAGGGCCCTCCCGGGACTCGAACTAGCAACCTTCAAAGTTCAAGTCCGCGGCTTTAAACGTCCATTATCCTCTGTGCTCGGAATAACACAGACTTCCGCACTCGACGTTTTATAACACTAACCTTATTCCGTTAAAATTATAGAGGACATTAAAAAAATGAACAATGAAAAAAAATACTCAACTGAAAATTAAAACTACAAGTTTAAATTTGAGTTAAATTTCTAAAACCCTAGTTCATATATCTGATATGTAATAAGTCTATTTATCTACAATATATGTATAATTTAATTACCCTGCAAATCATTCACGATGTAGCCTATAGACAAGTGATAACCCTTACAATAAATAATTAGGGTCAAGGGAGCTCGTGGTGTATAGTTCTCACAGAGTTTATATTGCATATGTAAAATCCGTTAAATTATTTATTGCTAAATCCTGATTAGCGCACAGTTAAAAATAATTTACTATGGCAGTAACAAAACATCTAGCATGGATTATTGAGAACAATCCTAGTAAAAGCTCTAATAACCATAAAACGATGTGAGTGCGTTTTTCCAGTTTAAAACAGGGTCGTCCCTTGTTAACTTGCGGTTTATTGGAATGATGTACTTTTACGGGGAGGATACTAACAGACACACATACCCACTACGTGGTCTTGTAAATGGAAGTAAGTTTAATATATCATAATGTGATGAGTGCGTGTGTATACGAAATGCGTGGGTTTGTTTAAATTAAAATATATAGTTAGTAATTAGTATAAATTCATTTCTACCAAGAAAGAGAGAAAGGGAAAGTTTCTAATAGCCAACTTTTTCTTGCTTGTATACCATGGCACAGATTGCTGGCCAGTCCCCGTCTCTGACCAGGGTAATGCCAGGGTAAACTACCGAGGTAAAGTATTCAGACAAATATCAACGTAATTCGTGCAGAAATTATCCCCTACTCTGTTGCTGCGACGTTGCACTGATTAGACTGTAGCAATTATAGATCGTTTTTGTTGCTTAAAACCAAGATAAGTTGCACAGCGCTTAACCGAAAAGGGCCATTTTGCATTCGTCTCCTTTTATAAACTCATGGTTGCTTCCTTCTCTGTGCTTAGCGTCTATTCATCCCCTCGTCGCAAAGAGGCGTTCATTAATCACACCGTAAACTTTCTGTCTGGGATTTAAAAGGATCGGCCTGCACTCCGGCTCTCACGGCTGTGAGGTAAATCTAAAACGCAGCGGTGCTTTTAATCGCTTTAATAATGCAAAGGCTAAATACACGTCGACGGCGTAATTTGTGTTGGTTTTTTCCATGTTCCCCTCTCATGTCTGATGTTAAATAGGCCTATCAAACAGAAGGTATGTTTACTCTAAACTTTAGTGTAGGCATACTCTAAACATGTTAACTAACTATACTACGCAGTGTTTACAACTCACACAAAATACCGAGGTAAGATAAATGTTTTCCAAGTCGACGTGGATGCAACACTCACGAAAAGTTAAATTCTAGAAGGCAATTTTTCATATTGCGGCCTGAATTACCTTTTCCCAGATATTAACCCATATTCCTTGGATGTGTGGTAATAGAATTTCTCCCATTACAAGATCGGTGACTAGTTTAATTCAGAATTCAACTAAACTAAACCGGACCGGAGTGCAAGTCTCATAAGCTGTGTTTCAGTCCCGATTTTTGGAATCAGGGCAACTGACGCTTGGCTTGCGTTAAGCTGGTCAATATCGCAATAAATGGCGTCATCTGAGCGTATTTCTGAAATAATGAGCGTAAGAAAACGCGCGTCGGCCCCGTTGCCTTCTCATGTCACCGGCTGTTTATGACATTAGCTGTCAGGGTAGGGTGGGGGGGTCTGAACCCCAGCGTCTCCCCGCTTCTCCGCAGGCATCACGATCTGGCTGCCTTTGGGACACTGACCACCACATGGGCTTTGCCATGGCGCATTCTGACGGACATTTCAATCAAAACGTTTTTTTTTACCAAAGACATGGTATTTAAAAATGTAGCAAACATTTTTTTTCTCAGTCTTAGCATTTTGCCAAGGGCACGTTTGTCCATGTGCGGACAGGTTGACGATCCCTTGTTTGAACAGGCTGAGGTTTGAGTAAGAAAAAAAAACCGAGGAATCAATTTGAAAGGGCAAAAATTTTAAAAAAAGAGGAGCGTTGTACATTTGCTTTTTGACCCGACAGAAAGATAACTTTCTCTAACACCAACTATCCATCTCTCAAATTCTTTTAAGGCAAAAAAAATAAGAAAAACCGAAAACTCTTACCCGTCTTCTCTTTTATCTCACAGAGCACACTGAAGAGTGCAGGTTTCATTCTGTGGCAGTTCAGTCCATGTTTCCTGTTTCAGTTTAAAACAAAAAGAATAACATACAGATAAAGATATACGGCCACAAGTACAAATATGTTTTAATACAATGGGTTCTTAATCTGACCCCTGTGGGTGTGTTTAGACTGCGGTCAGTTCAAACCTCAAAAGGTATTTTGCATTAGTCATAAGCGAAGCACAGCTCCAGGTGTGTGTAACACTAGTATAACGACAATTGCCAACTAGATGTGATTTTTTTTTAGCTAACTTGATATAATTGCAATATAACTAAAATGAGCCTGCAGATTTTACTTGAAAGAAGCAACTCTGCCTGTGCTTTCCTTTAGGAGAAAGTGCAATTTTTAAAAGCGGACGTTTGAACGTACTGATTGAGAAATAAGCTGTTCAGATGGCATTTTCTTACTTACTCGACAATGCTCACCCGTATATATACAATCGGTGTAGGCTACTCCAATCGGAAGAATATGGGCTATATAACTGATTTAATAAGTGAATCGTTTAATGATCCGTCTGGGACAGCAGCAGTGATTTTACAACGTTGATGCCATCATGGTAAAAATTTTAGGACATTTCAAAATTACACCAGTTGAACTTTTGGCCGAACTCAAGTCTAAAAGGCAGACTAGGGCTAAGTCGATATTATACATGGTCACGATTACACACGCGACAGCTTGTGTTATGAACTCATTTGTCTTCTACTTCTTTCACTTTTGGGAAAAACTCAAACAATCACGGGCGGGCATTCATTCCTAGGCGTCTGTTTTTGTGCACTATGACAAAAACGCCAATATATCAGTGTAGCAAACACAAATCAGCACAATGACCGACCACTTTTATGCAACAACCCATGCTTTTGTGAAATAATGCATGAAGGGACCAACTTTGCTTGTGCCTCGTCCAGACTTTGGTCAGTTATGGTCATGATTTGATGCAGAATGTCCCCGATGTCTTGCTTTCGGCCGTCTCCGTCCATGCCATCGTGTCCGAGCGGAGGAGGCAATGGCATGCCGCCCTGTACCGCGTGTCCCGCCAGGCTGACACCGCCGAGAGCCTGCATTATCCGCGTCTGATCGTCCATAGTCTGCCGCAACGCAATCGATGCCGTCTCCTCAAGCCACGAAAAGGAAGACTTCGTATATATTCAATCACATGCAAACGTAATTCCTTTTTGTGTGCAAGAAAAACTGAATTGCAAATATTTAGATCATGTAAAAAATAAGAAAAAAAATGCCGACGTATTTATTGACAGTAACTAGCGGCAAAGAGAAAAACGCGTGTTGAAGCAATTACTTTTTTCTTGGAAAAAATCTCGTTGTCAAACATATAAATGCACACCCTACATTTGTGGCCGTAAGTGTCCAGTATATATAGCCTATATTAAGCTATAAAGGCATCATTTCAGTATTAAAACGATAGCTTCTGCTGTTTCTGATCCCGTTAGAACCGTCTTATTAGGTGTCTTGGACGAGTTCTTTAGCTCCTCGCAATTTTTAATGTCTGTATTTTATTAATCCGTCCTTTTGTCTAAATTGTCTTGCGAACTTGTACAAATAATCTCCATTTATATACTTCGGATCCAGCACCTCCGAAGATAACCGGCGTAAAAAGATGAAAGCCTTAATAGGAAATTTAAAATAAAAATTAAATTAAATTAAATTAAAGCACACAACAATCGCAAACAAAGGTGGTTATTTTGGTCGAATTCAAAATATTTAAATTCATTTCAAAATAACAGGAAAAAAAACGTGTGTGATAATTGCACAATCGCAGACAATGCTGGGAAAAAAAATAAAAATACAGAAATGTCTTTAGAAAAAAAAGTTCTTCAGGTTAAAAAATTGTAAAAATGCATCTGCCAAGATCGATTAAACGCTGTAAAAATGCGCAGAAGGCGTATGGCCGGTGACATTTATGAGGCGAATCATCAAGCGGCGTGTGCTTTAAGTTATGTGACGGCGGTGGTACTGAGCAATTGACAATCTGCCAATAACACTCAGTCGGCGCAGACGTCTCAGAGCAGGGTAAGGGAAAAAGGAATACCCCGCAAAATCGAAATAAAGGGTCCGCCCAACAGAAGGGGCGTTCGGTCCTCCGTACTGTCTTCCCCAGGAACAGAAGAACCAACTGTAACACGGACTAAATTGTTCTTAATAACAAACTGCACGACCAGTATCTTAACAAACACCTGTCCCTCTTATACTTCGCTTGAAATCAGTGCGAAAATACCTTCACATCAAACTCCTTGAAAACATCTCCAGTTAAGCAAAGGAAGTAAAAACCGAGTCGGCGGACTTGAAACCCCGAGTATTGTTGCGCTTTTTTCGTTTGGGGAAAAAACGAGTCGGCCGAACTGCCCGCTTCCAAAGCCAGTGGCAATGTCCTCCACCGAGCTTTACCCACAAGGTAGACCCGAAGAGGCCATATTACAGCGTAGGGAGATGAGCGTCGCTGCGCCAATACACGCTCGGCGGCGCTGAATGGACGAGCAAGCTGTCCTATCGCTGCGACTAGTTTGGATCTTAGACCCGCCCCGAGGACCCGCTACCCTCAACGTGGTTGTGCGAATCGCCAAGGAACTTCCCATTGGCTGTTGCCAGGGGTGACACCGACCACACATGCAGGCGGCGCTGCTGTTTTCTCTTTGTCAGTTGCTATGGTAGCAGCGAGGGGCCTCGCAGCACCTTGCGGATGCAATGATACAGTGTTTACTCTGCTGGCTTTACTTAGCCTTGGGAGATAAAAACAAACTTTTTTTGTTGTGGGCATTTAAACGCGTTTTATTACTTTTTTGTATGAATGCGCGTGTTTTTTCCCTTGCTGCCTTTTAGAGAACCGCCAGCGAGCTGTCTTCGTGGTCTATGTCTTCTGTATTTCCAAAGCCAACAATGCTTCGCTGCCATTACAATGAGAGCCGTATCATCAATGGCGGAAAGCCTGAAAACTGTTCTCATAGCGCTCCGAAACTTCCCATACGGATAGTTTAAACAGTTTGTTACTCTAATTATAAATTCCATGCGTTTAATTCTTAATGCATGCGCTACAATGTTATTCTACAATACAGTCAGCGTTTTCATCTACGTGAAACGAAATACTATGTTTATTGATGTTTTGCAAATATTTAGGATTATCTATTTATGCGCTGTTTGTTGCTGTCTGTTTTTAAATACACTTAACATTTTTGATATTCTGCAAAAGCTTGTTATCTCGAAACATCTGGATACTTATACAATGCCGCTTTGTCATGATAATAAGCTGTTTATTTTTGGTGAAACTAGGTACAAATTTATTACTGGGTGTAAAATACGTTTATTTTTGTTCTCGATGCAATAAAATGAATTAAAGAAATACGAACACTGGATATGAACGTCACATTTCACACAGGTACAAAGACTGGTCAAATCAATTGTCAAAGGAGAAACGCGCTTAGTCGGCCTTAATTATTCAGCGTTCAAAGAAATTGGCAGCTAATTTACAATAATTTATAATGAAAATAAGGGGGGGCTTAAATCCCTGGTCTATTTAATATCTTTATTGTTCTTGTGTGAGAAATATACAGGGAACATAAAGTTCGAATTCATTTTATGCGTTCTACAAATTTTGTGTGCTGCGACACAATTGCCTCTAGTAAGCAGGTTCTACGATATTTCCTTTTAAACTGTGTACTTCTAAAAATACTCAGGCACACTGAGAGACGGTGATCGCTTGAAGCAGTGAACCCGCTGCGCCTCGCTCATTTATTTATACGGGCTGTCACAAGAAGGACTGGGGTGAGATGAATGAATAAGTAAGTAAATCCATCCATCTATCCATCTGGTTGAAAAATTCCTTTTTCGCGACATATCCTCACTCTGAATGGAATTCTGTAAATATTAACTGTAAATACAGAGAGAAAACATTTTGCACAATAATGCAGATGGACGACATTCAATTTTAATTTTATGTAATGATATATTGTAATAAATTGTTTTTCTTTATGGGAGTCTGGTTGCATATACTGCACTTGAAGTTTTAACCCATTAGTACAATGTATGGATATTTTTTTTATAATATCCCGCTGTTTATAATAGAGGCCACATGCATCAGAGAATCAATCTATATGAGCTCCTCAAGAAAAGATGTAAAACTGGTAAAATAGGACAAAACAAGAAATAGCTACATACGTAGCCACTTTTGTATAAGTCATGGGATTTAATATATTTTTTAGACTTTTTATTTGACTGTGTGGTCATAAACAAACACACGACAGATGAATTGGTCTGCAGAACGCCTTCCAATCAACATGTTAAGATTTATTGCGGCCAGTGTGTTTAAACTAATAGGAATCTATAATGATTCAGCTGCTTAAGCGATTGATTAAATGCTGCAGCAGGATGTTTGGAATGTGTATTAGTCAGTTTTCATGTTTACTTTTTTTTGCAATGACACAAGTAGTAACAATGTAGCCTTCCTCACTATTATAATGCCACGTCATGGAAAGGGAGAACAGGAGAACGCGGGGGATTACACTGAGCCATCAAAGCAAAGCCACTAGTACATGGGTCTCTAAGATGACCGAATTCTAATGAAAACAATTTTGTTTGAATTATTGAAATAATTGATTGATTTTGAATTTGATCGTATTTCTTTATAATTGCATTCAGAAGCAAGATCGGTACGGTCAAAGAACACTGATTATTGATAAAAAACCATGTGGGCATACCGCATTTAAGGCTTTTAGTGTACTGTCAATAAAAATCAAATACAATAAATAGTAAGTAGTGAGACGTAATGCACAATGCATCACAATCAATCTATATGCAGCACTAAACAGTTCATATTTTAGGGGCTTGTGATGTGTACAAAAGAGTCATTCTGTTTACCTATATCTATAGGCATCGTGTGTAGGATTATACACTTTAGGAAAATTAATCACAATTATATATATATGTATATATATATATATATTTTTTTTTTTGTCTAGTGTGTTTGCGTGTGGAGTTGTCACTCAGGATAATACAGTGTATTTTTACTACTTGGGCACTTTAATTTGGAGCTGCTGAGTTGGTTTTTTTCCCCACACTTGACCTTGAGATAGCAGCTCAGCGCGCGCTCCAAGGCTGGATGAGCACGGGGTCCCGCGGCAGCTCCGCATTTGTCACCGGAATACAGAGCTGTCAGGCCACACAGGATACCTGTCAAGGGGGAAGCGCGCTGGCCGCCGTGGCTCCTCTTCGCTCGGCTTCTGCCGAGTCCTTCGCTGCATTTCATTTCGTTGCTGCGCTGCCTGTTGGGAAAAAAAGAGAAAACGTCAGGCAAGCAGCTCACGTTTTATCGCGAAATTGTGTTGCGGCAGCTCAATCACAAGCGATAAGTAGCACGGTAAAATAGACACATGTAGAAGTTTGACGGTAACATGAATAATTTTAAACAACGTAATGAGTCCGTACATACTTTGACATATATCCTTATCTTGGTCGGGTTTGTCAGGGTGGGGGGAGGAGGGGGATGTCTGTAGCCTATTACATGTGACATTCGGCTTAAGGCCAGGGTACAATCTGGAAAGCATACCAGCCCATTGCAGAGCACTTTAAATATATACTATTTCATATGAGATCCAAGTCGAGGCTTCCATGATCTGTTAACAGACAAATTTCATGTTTTTGTCAATTAGAGCTTTTTTATTTCGGTGATTTAAAATGCGTTTTTTACGTTCAAATCATTTGTATGGAACGTAAAAACGCATGGCATCTGTACATTTATAATTAAAATAGGCATATCACCTGAAGATTTCTTACAGTATGCCCATGTTTTGTACAATAAGCAGCCTGTATAACGATTGTTTTTCTTTTCTTAATTTAAACTGATGTCCTATAAGATGGGTTTAAACGTTTTACTTGCTTTTATTTATCAACCCGTCAGGTATAATGTAGCAATGTGACAATACGATTTTATATTTCTGGTTTATATTCCTGTGGCAGAAATGCATAACCTGTATTAAAATAATTCTTTATAAGTTAATTACAACTTATAATTTTAATTATAAGTTTGTTTAAGACAAGACGAGACTACACAAGGCTACGTAGGCTATATAAAATACATATACACTGCTCAGCACTCAACATTAAAAACAGTAATTACATTGCACTATTCGTCCACTTTGACATAGTGGCGGTTCGCTGAAATTCCACCTTTGACCGTCGTAGTCGACAGTCAGATTGGCTAAAGTTGGCATCCGTCCAAAAATTCCCAAATATTACAGGCCAGCCGAGATGTCAATCAGATCTATCGGCGTCTCCTATTGGGTGTCCTCCCTAACTAACAATGCACTTCCTGTATCACGCTAGACCAGTGGCAGCGGCAGCAGGAAGGCGGCAGAGGGAAGGCGCCTCGATGGATCCGGCCGTTACTCTGCGAGCAGCAGGCTGCCGCTTCGCACATATCGCCGGGCTGTGAGATGCGCTGGCCCGGTGCTGGATGCGCACGCCTGCCGCAGCCGCCCGCGGACCCCCTTCTCCCTCGGACGTAAGGCGTGCGTGGCGGTACGTGGGAGCTGTCGGCGAACGCTGGCCGGCTCGCCGGGGGTGGCCGCACCAGGCCCGGCTACGCCGCTCGCTTAGTTAGCCGCCGTTACCCGGTGGATGTGACTTCGGTCCCGTCCGGAATGCTTTGTAAGGGGGGGAGCACCGGTCTGCCAGCCCGCCCGGCGCTACTTGGGTCGCGGTGGCGCCCGCTCGGCTGTCCCCGGACCGACGGCCGCTCTCCGGGCCCGGTGCCGCCGCGCTGGATAATTAACAAGCCTCCTAGTCAACAGCCGTAACATTTACATGCTTTCCTTCCATTTAGAATAAATGGTGCCCACCCTGGGTGTCCTGGGGCAGCCGGCCAGCCTGGCACGGTGTCCGTCTCCTATGTAAACAGTGCTGTCATGCGCTCAGTACTGCCGCTGAGGTACCGCGGTACAAATATATAATATCGCAGTACCGTGACATCTTAAATCCATCCATTGCATCTTATAGGCTGCTGCTGCTGCTATATTTTCGACCGAGTTCACCCGTTTCATGCTCGTGTGTGTGAGACGTGCATAGTGCTCGTTTTCAGCACATGCACGTATTAATGTAACCCGAAAGGTTACTAAATGAATTCACTCCCTTTTCACACCAGAATGATATATTTTGTATTAAACACGCACGGAGCCAAGGTCCAGAATTAAATTGCTTGGATGTCATTTGCTGATGTGCGGGTTTTCGCGAAATTGTAGTGGCCCTGGCGCTCATTTAATCACTCTTAGGGTGTTATTACTGTGTTATGTTTAGATAATGTCTTGGCAGTTTTACCCTAGCGATGTTTATTTTATACGATTGTCTTTTGTGGAGAACAGCATGAATCCACAGCATAAAAAAGAATTTGGGAATTTTTATGGTTCAAATAGGCCTATTGATCAAGTGTTTGGTAAAGAACGTGAATAACAGCGTCTGTTTTAACTTTGAGCACATTAAGCCAGTAAGTCACCAGTTAGTGGAATCTCATGGAATTGAGGATTCCGGCTTTAGCAGTGTTGGTGTTTCACTTTGAATACTGCCCATGTCTTAGATTACCATTGCCAGGGTCTCTGAGACCCGAGATGCTGCATCATACACATTTTGAGCAGCACTGAGCTCTGGGATTTACACATTTTTGGTAAGCTGTGTTTATTCACACTGAATCTTAAACATTTATTGTGCTGGCAGTTTTAAATGTTCTCTTCCAGGTTTTAATGGTTGCACAGATTTACTGCCCTCTTTTGTAAACTGTTTGTTCTGTGTATATGTGAGCCCTACATCAGGGGTTTCATTGATTGCTCGTACGGCAGCCTTCTTTCCATATATACCTTCAGTAATCAGTCGAGTCAAAATTTGAAATGCCGTGATGACTGCGTAAACACTCTAGACAGACATCTTTAACTAGCTTCTGACCACTGTATGTGATCAGCATTTCTGAAATTAACTCTGAGCTTCAGTTGGGTTTGGAAGGAATCACTTATCTGACTGTAGACACCCATACTGCTTCAGTTTAACAAAAAGTCTCTTAGTGTTGGCAGAAGGAGATGGATTCCGAAAGCCGGTCACTAGTTGTCATGGTTATGTTTGTTTTGGCTACACGTCAGCAAGGGCAGTATGGCTCTGGCCTTTTGCGTTTGATAAAATCAGGAACTGGAACTGAAACTGTAAATATTTTCTTATTGTTTATTGGTCTGTGTTAATTTATATTGTTGAAGAAAATGGAATAATTATATCGTTTTTGGAGGTGTTTTCAGGAGAAGTCATATTCTGAATTCCACTGTTTGTTATGGAGTCTGAGTTCCAGATTTTTTTCCAGAAATTTTACAAAAACACTGCACCCCTCTCCGATATTTCTCGATTTATGTGTGGCACGAGGTTTTGTTGAGCGCTGTCCTGTTTATGTAGTCACTCAGTGTTGTTACATTCAACTGTATTCCTTTGAAATATCTGAATTTAATTTTTTTTTAGGGATCTGGCTTTTCGAACCAGTTTCGTTAGATGGCTGCAGGAGTGCATTTCAGCGTGGCAGCTTCTAACGGCGATAAGCAGCTATTGTAGTGCGGCTTAACCCGGCTCTAGAGGGCTCCTGACCCCGTGCCTTTACTGTAAGTGATGACACATAGCATTTACTTGCTTAGTCAACACTATTGTCACAACCACTTTACCCAGGTCTACGGCTGGAGCGATTCAGGTTAAGTACCTGGCCAGAGGTTACTTGAGCAGCCCTTCTTCTGGGATTTGAGGCAGTGACCTTGGCTGTACCTTCCATAATTTTCCTTAGAAGGCTGATGAGGCTTCATCCTCCGGGATACCAAAATGTTTAACAGTCTGTGACTCGGACATAGAAGGTTTCAGGTGCTCATTTAAAGATTGCGGTTACCTGACCACCAAATGGTACTTATCCAGAGCTGCTTTTATGTCCAGATTAAGTAAGTGGGGAGGTCATATACTGTCATATGGTAGCTCAACAATTACTGCAGTCTTCTCATATGTCAGGGGTTGTGGTTTTGAGCCCCAGGTCAGGCTATGAGAATCTCTAAGTTTGTGTCTGTTCGTCCTGGAATGGACATTGGATATGGGGTGCATGTTTTTCTAGAATAGTCTTCTTTACAGCCCATACTGGGTAAGCCATTACTGAATGCCTGTCATGTGAGAATGGACAGTCTACTGTTGTGCGCCTTTTCAGAAATGAAGTCTTAAGCCTGCAGGTGTTGTTGTAAACACTGGTGATCATTTGCTGAAGTCATACCTATGTCATGCCTATAGCAACCATTCCGATATGGATGACGTGTGGGTTCTCAACTCAGTCCACCGGAGAGTCCATATTTGTTCTCCCTCCCAGCCAATCAAGAGCACTAAAAACCTAGTACAGGGGTTCTGGGAGTCACTGGCTAAGGCCGTCTGTCAAATGCTATAAATATAAATGTAGGATGGGAGCAAAAATGTGGAATATTTGGGGGGGGGGTCTTGAAGGACTAGGTTGAGAAACGCTGTCTTGGCGGGATTGGCTTTTACATGACTTTGGAGGCAGGGTATTACTGCGCTGTGGTAGGTGAGGCCGGGGACCTACCGGCTCCCCGCGTTCCACCCTCTACAGTGCGTTTGTGCGTTTTTCTCCGCTCCCAAAAATCCTGGAACCACAAATGGAACACGGAACGTCTCTGGTCAAGTCTAGCTATAAAGAAGCGGGCACCCCGGAGCCCTTACCCGGGGATCGGGTCCCAGCCCCCAGGGTAAAGAGGCACCTGACGTGAAATGAAATCCCTCTCCGGCACCGGAAACGGAGAGCCTGCTGCGGCAATCCCCCCCCCACCCGCGTCGGTGCTAATAAAATGAAGTCTTTGAAGGCAGAGCACGCTGTCAGGCGCGCTGGTGCGTCGCGGGAATGCGAAGCGACAGTGCTTTGTCATCTGCTTAAATTGATGTTGTATCGCCACGGCGACAGCTGAAAAAAGCCGAGAGCGCCATGAAATGCGGCGACCTCGTTGTCATATTTCATTTACGCATCCCCCTGCAAAGCGGTAATTACCTAATTAGTCTGTTAATTAGCAGATTAGCATTTCTCTACATTTATGTAACGGCTCGCACTGGAGTGCGATGGGAGCGGTTTATGGTTTAAGTAAAGAAATTAGGGGTGAGTTCCCTTTTTATAGCCCTGCTGTGTAAATGCCTATCGTTGTTGTTTTTTTTTTGTAATTAACATAAATATATATGCGTATGCATTTTGAATCTGTGAAAGGATTTCTTTCTTCTAAGTAAACAGAAATGTGTAAAGTACATTTTACGGAGGGTGTGTTTTACAGTGCCAAACACTGGAATGAAGACAGCCATCCAGTGGTTGGGGCTGAAGTCATATGGTTGACTAAACCTAGCACCTCCAATCTCACCTAATTTTATTGACTTAATGAATGAATCACCCCAGAATGTGTCCCTGTCATCTTAGGTATGAGCCATAGGTTAGCTGTGTGCTAACCATGTACCTGCTGAGGTGACATTTCTGTACCTTTTATGATGGGGCGCTTGTCTTTTCTGATTCTTTTTGTAGCATTTTTCAGCCGATGGTGTTCTTGTGGGAGGACTTTTCCCAAGATCAAGTTCATCTGATGATTTCATCGGATGATTTTGTTGTATTTGCATCATTGTTCAAAGAGAAGTTCTCTGGTAATTTTTCTCAGTAAAGACTCCTCAGACTTGGAAGTCATCTGTTGGGTGTATCTCATCGCTTGTTTATGAGCACCGTACGACGTGCGGTAGGTGTGCTCACCTGGAACACAACACCCCATAATAAGGCTCACAGCTGAGTGAAAGCGTTCAGCTTACAGTTAGAGCGTCGGCTCAGCAGTACTGAAATTTGAGGTCTTCTGTTGCCGAAGCATGAGAAATTGTGAGTGGCTGTTAGCCTGATGGAACGTAGCCTGGTCAGTGGGCATGAAAACACTCTTCACTCCTTTCCTCCTGACAGGTTAGCACACATGGTACAACTTGGAAAGGAGAAAATAATCTCGCACAGAAGAAAGAGACGACGCCGCCGCAGAGGACATCCTGGTTTTTCACACTAGATCGTAGCCTCCACATTGAGACCGAGAGCAGGAGAGAGAGGATGGCATTTCTGGACAACCCCGCTATTATCCTGGCACACATCAGGCAGTCTCACGTGACCAGCGACGACACGGGGATGTGCGAGATGGTCCTGATCGACCATGACGTGGACCTGGAGAGGTGCCTGTCGTCGGGCGCGCCGGATGGAAGTGGGCAGTCGGATCCCGGGCCGCAGAGCGACTCGGGCTCGGAGTCCGGTTCCTGTGACCTCTCCCAGTCCGTCGACATCACCTCCAGCTGGGACTTTGGCATCCGGCGCCGGTCCAACACAGGTGTGTGCCGTCATGCAGGGCTCTGGACTCCCTGCATTGTGAGTCTCTACTGAGGTATTTGAGCAGAGCAGCAAAGTCATGAAGTTTATGGAGATCTTACTAACGGCTATGATAAGTGTCCAGATGGGTGTAAGGTTTTTAATTCATTTTAAGTTTAAGCAAAGTCCTGGACCAATGATTATGGACATTGTAAATTCCAAAAACACAACAGTTGCATGTCAAAGTTAAGTACAAGTCGGGCTTTTGGTTTAGTTTAAATTGAATCGTGTTTGCATCTTTTTGAATCACGCTGTTTAAGGTTGCATGTCTGACATACAATGCCTGTGTCATAACCTGTCGCCTGTTGTATTTGTATGGATCATAAATTAATCACATACATAAAAATTGCTGCTGTAGATAATTTGTAGCATTCCAAAGCTCAATGTACCAACAGCAAGACTAATTTGATTGTAGATTTCCCCCCCCCCCCCAATCTTCTCTTTGGTGTGATGTACTTTGAAGGCTTGGTATTTGTAGTGGATTGGAATGAAACTTTTGTGGTGCCGCAGAGTGATTTTTGGGGTTGAGTAGTGCTTCCTCTTAAATCGTGATTCTTCTTGTGGGGGTGATTTGAGGTGTTGCTACAGGTAGATGGTTGTGATTGAGATCAGGGAGGTGGGACCTCATTGATTTGAAATGTAGCTCAGAGAAGACAATAGAGGCTGTACCTCTCGCTGAGTGACCGATCTGTGATTGATCCTGCTCAGCTGTCGTGGCCCCTGTATGCGATCCGTGTCAAACCCGTGTCCGCTCACTCTCAATCTCCTTGTTGACAGGGCTTGGTTCTGGAGAATTTTACGGTTCAGCAGTTTAAAGGAATTTCTTAAATGTTTTTCTTAATTGGAAGTAAAAATTGTCATTGGCGGGGTGGTGGGCTGTAAGTAGAGGGCAGGGGGGTGCTTGGGCTGCCAGGAGGTATTCCCTAAAACCTCACTGGGTCGTCACCAGCGTCCAGTAAGAATTTAAGCCTGCCTGGTGGGTCAAGAACAAGTACAATACCGGGTTTGCATGAGCCGCAAGGGGTCCCGTACCCTCCCCCCACTTCGATTGTCCTGCCCCCATGCGCGTCCCACCTCTTGCTCTGCGTCCTCCCCGACCCACCCTTCTGGCATATGGGTTCAGGTTCTCTTTTGGGGTCATGTAGGTGTCCACAAAAGCATTTCTCCTCTCCTGAGGAATTACCTACCAGTGGCTGTCTCTCCAAGGAGCCCGGGCAGACGGGAGAGATCAGGGGCAGCCGGTAAGCACCGAGGTGGGGGGAGGGGGTGTGGCGCGGGAGCTGGTAGCTGTGAATCAGAGCTAGGCCGTGCCGCTGTGTGCCATAATCTGGGACACGACACCTGTCCCCCTCGACCCACTTGGCCTCTGCCCAGTGGAAGTGCCCATTCACCCCCCCCCCCCATGGGCACGGTGCCCTCGCTGTCACCAAGTACAGACTTGAAGCCAAACACTTGCTGAACCTACAATCCACCACCAGCTGAGCCCAGTGTGTTTTTTTTTTTTTTGCCGTGTCCTGCCCACGTCTGGGTCCGACTGCGTGACCCGGGAAGCAGAAGTGCTTGGAGAGTACCGGGGTGGGGGGGGGTGGGGTTGTTGTGCTGGGACGCTTCCCCTCTGATGTCGTGTATGTTGTCTGTTCTCTTCCATCTCTCTTCTAAGCTCAAAGACTCGAAAGACTGAGGAAGGAGCGACAGAATCAGATCAAATGCAAGAACGTTCAGTGGAAGGAGCGGAGCTCTTCGCAGTCGGGTGCGTGAGCTGTGCCGCCACATTTCCTACCGCCAGCCCGCCCCCCAGTCATCAGCATACCGCTCCGCTACTTCCTGCACGACTATACATATAGCGTGTCTGCTAAAGAAAATTAGGCTAAGGTGCTGCGATGGCGGCCTCCTGAAATACTTTTCAAAGTCTGCAGAGGATCTAGTCGTTCTTTTTATGTAGAAGACCGCCAGGCGCAAAATAGGAGAGGCGCGGCGAACGGAGAAATGTATGACAGAGCCTTTAAAAAGAGCAAAGTGAAAAGTGAAGCGTTTAAAATGCACTGCTACCTCCCCATGTTTTCTCCAGTTCACTCAAAGCACGTCCTGATTTTGCTGAGTCCGGCGTGTCCTTGGGTCAGCAAGGGAGGGACTTGTGTTCCACTTTAACCGATCACAGTATTTATTACACAACATCGCGGCAAGGTATAGATTTCCAAAGTACCCGTTTGTGTGTTGTGTATGTCTTTTGTATACAAAACAGAGGAATTTGCTTACCTGCAAAGGCTGTATGGAGCAATGTAAGGGTGTGTCATTAGTTCATGATGATGATAAAAATAATGAAATATAAAAACAAAAATAACAAATATAATATCAAGGCTTGAACCCGCAACCCTGCGATCACAAACACAGACACTTGGCTTGCTAAGCCACACACCATCCCAGGCCAGATGGCTGTAAGCCTTGAGTATAAATGTGAAAAAAAACAGGCCAATGTGTGATGTCGTATGTCGAAGACTGTGATTGGTTAAAGAAGTGAAATGAAAGCCAATCCCCTGTTGACCCAGAGACACCAAAGGATGTCCTTCATTCGAATACTCTTGCCCTTCTTTGTTTGCTCAGCTGACCCTAACAATGTAGTTAGCCAGCTAGGGCTATCTGGGTGTGATTCACTGGCTTACCTCTAAGAAGAAGGCTGGTGGTCATTTGTTACAAATTTATATGTAAACTTACACTGTACAGGCATATGATATTTTTTCCCGGAGCACCACTCTCGCTTTGAGCATCACTTGCACTTTGACGGCCTGCTGATGCAAGCTTGTCCCACCCACAGCGGAGGACCTGGGCTCGCTGTTTGAGAGGAAGGACTTCAAAGACAGGCCTCGCAGGCTGGGGAAGCAGTCCACGCTCTCCCTGCGGCTGGAGCAGTGCCCCCAGCAGCTGAACAACCCCTTCAACGAGTACTCCAAGTTCGACGGAAAGGTGGGTGCCCTCGTAGCTTCTGCATCCGTATTAAAAATAATCTCATCTGCTGCCACTTTCTAAAATTACCAGATGCTTCTGTCAGAAGGTACTCGGATCTGTGCCTACAAGGAAAAATGCCTCTCAACACCAAGTTATGTAAACTAATCATTTTGATTCTTGGGGAATAAGTTGGATATGGTGCATGTTGGATATGGATTCTGTACATGCATCATATTTGCCTGTTAATGCAGTTGAAAGATGGTATGAGAATCTGCATTGGACTGTCACAGTAATGTAAGGAGGTGTGATTTGGATTTAGGCTGTTTACAGTGAAGCAGGTTATGGGTACCGACGTTTACTGGCTGAAGGTTTGTGGTCATATTGTGAATTGTGCTTGAGAAACTACCAGTGATGGTCTGGAGTAGCGTAGGCCGGTTGTGATTTGTGATTGAGTGTGATACAAGATGGAGGATAAGGCGGATTTGAAGGCGTCCAGGGTGCTTGTGTCCTTAAGATTGAAAAAATGCCAAGTTAAAGTTCAGCAGTTCGCTGGACTGTAAGACTGTTTTCTTGTGGGTCCCCCCCCCCAGTCTGAAGGACTTGTGGGTAAAAGAGCAGGCCTTGAGAGCCGCGTGATGAGTAAATGTCACTGTGAATTATCCCGGCCTTTAGGAGAATTCGCGCTGAAGTGGAAAGGTCAGGATTCTGCCCTGAAGAATCAGGAAAAACTTGGTTTCTTTAGTCATGATGCAAAAGAGTCTTGAGTAATTGGGGAGATTAGAGGACCTTGTACCTATCCTAAAAGTGTAAGGTACACATTTGCCCGGAGGATCTCTGAGAAGGTACCCCAGTGCAGTCACTGAATATGATGGACTGTACCCTCTAGTTTCCATTTATCTTGGAATATGGTGTCTCACGGATTTTTATCAGCATTTTCTTTTGATGGCCTGTGCTGAGTGGAGACGTGTCGTGAGAATCCGCGGCTAACGGGAAGCGGCCGGGCACGTGTTTACGCCAGCGTCGCTCATGTTCCTGACAGCAGGTTTTAAAAATATAATCAAATTTGCGGCGTTCCTTGACAGATGCAAGAAGCCGATCGAATTAGAAGTGGATTTGAGATTTCCGTCTGGGCAGGTAGATGGCCAGGGATATGAAAGGAGTTTCTCTTTCCTGGGTTGTGTTACCTTTTGGTATATTCTGGAAGGACAGCTAATTCCGGCCTTCATCCAGTCTCTGTACTCCCAGCAGCGTGTGCTCTGATACTGAGTGTGGATTTCTGCTGCTTTTCTTGTGATTTTTACTTATATTAGAATGGAAATATATAAATTCAATCCAAAATGTATTTATTCTAATAAAAATTATATCAAACATACACCTAATAAATCATAGAACAATTCTCTAGCAACCTGAACATGGTAAAGTGATTGTATTTTTACGTGCACATTTCAAGTGCCGCGTTTGCAAACGGCGCTCGAACGCTTTTTTTACCCTTAGTAGAGTGCTTCCGGTGTTACACCATATTTTGTGATTGTTGTAATGTGTGACTCCAGGGGCGCTGTCTCATACATAATTGGGAATGAACGCAGGGTTCTTGTTCACGTTCTCCGTACTGTAATCATTGTAACTTTTTCCAAAACAATTTTTGTCAGTGTCTCCGGAGCAATGCACAGAAATAACTCTCGTGCATTTTTTTAAATCAACGTTTGCAAATTGTATAGCTGGCTAAAAGAGTCCCAAAAATAATAGTCCGAGCCCCAAAAATAACCGGTGTTGCGACTACTTTCCACGATTGCTCGTGTTTTTTTTATCATTTATTAATTTAAAATGGGATGTGTGCAAGCTACATAGAACTATCAACTAATGCAAATGCAGATTTCAAGTACAAATTTAAAAACTGCATAATACTTTTTTTATTTTTCTTACATTCTGGTCCTTACACGGCTGTTTATTTAGCCAGTTTTGTGATGTACGACGCCGTGTACTATGTGTGGTCACGCAAAAGGAATGCACGTTATAATGTAAAGACAACTTTACAGGTGTGCAAGTGGGTCATTAATGATGTATTGTTGGGGTTAGATAATGAAATGTCTTTTGCCAGCGCTAAACTGTACGTCTGAGCAATTAATTATTTCCAGGATTGTAATCTCTTATGATGATTCTCCCAGCAGCGAATATGGTGTGACACCAGAAAGTGCCATGTACCCAAGGGTCAAATTAGCAGAGAACAATGATGCATAAAACTACTATCACAAAAAACTTGACTCTGTTACGTTAAATAAAGTAAAGAAAAAAAACAATTCCAGTAATAAAAACATTAGGGATCTTGCAGCTAATGCTGCTTGGACCCCTAATATTAGGACCTTTCTGTGAACAATCTCTGACCATTAAATAGGTAGGTAATTCACTTATTGCTCGGCAGCGGAAGCAATATTTTTCTGCACTGCGAATGTAACATTTTCCTTGGGTTTCACTTGTCTGTTGTTTGTGGGCGTATATGCAGTCACTTTGGGCCACTTCTGATTGGTGAAACTGACTGTCACAAACGGAGGATGGAATGAATTAGCAAAACTACTCTCACGACAGTTTTAAACCCTGGGTCAGACGAACTGAATAATGCATTTCATAAATCGCGGCCTTTGCGATTTGCTAATCACATTGTTTAAAATTGCGATTTTGATTTGAAATTGATAAATCGTTCAGCCCTAATATTAATTCTTATATTAAGTGTGCTTTCCCCTTTTCCGCACTTCAATGACCTTTGTAGGATGTCAGAATTAAAATGTTGGTTTTACTCTTATGTGTAACGAGTACACTAAGAGGCTGTACTCGTTTCAGTGTGAACATTAGGTGCAGGAATTAATGGCTTGGTTGAGTGCCAGGCAGAGCCCGGGTTCAGGAGAAGCCTATTTTCACATGGTGCTGTTTGGCAGCCGTGTTAGATAAGAGATGTACATTATTGATCACAAGGGGAAATGCACAGATACAAATATATAGTGCCAAACGAAGTGCTAAGACAGTGCACATTGTGCAATTGAATGTTAAAAGTACATAGTACTCAACAGAGTATCATACAGGATATGAATAAGTGAATGTGTGGTATGTATGAGATTAGGGCAGATGGCACTGGGCTCATTCTAGTTTTAGATTAAACAGAGACAGACAATACATATATAGGGCTGCACAATATGGAGAAAAAGTCATATTGCGATTATTGTGGACAATATTGTGATTTGTGATTGCAATATACACTATATTGCCGAAAGTATTGGGACACCCCTCCAAATCAATGAATTCAGGTCTTCCATGGCCAAAGGTGTATAAAACCCAGACTGGCATGCACAGAGCTCTGACCTCAACCCAGATGAATTAGAGTGGAAACTGCAAGCCAGGCCATCTCGTCCAACATCAGTGCCTGACCTCACAAATGCTCTCCTGGAAGAATGGTCAAAAATTCCCATAAACACACTCCT
>JAODKM010000108.1:7155308-7178579 GCA_026780845.1 Petrocephalus sullivani | reverse complement strand
AAAGAACCCCCCCCCCCAATTTTCAAACAAAACAAGAAAGAAAACCCCTCCTTTGTGTAATAACGTGAATCCCCCCCCCCCCCCCCCCCCCATGTTTGATCAAATAAACGTGTATTCATTTATTTACTTTTCAGTTACTAGTATTTAGGTTATTTCTCTATTTATTTACTTTTGTAGTAATGTAGTTTTTATTTATCACATCATATTTGACGCTAACCCACTAACGATGGGTTAATCGGAATGTAATCCCATCCTTTGTGGAGGAGCGCCTCTATATTTGGCTAATATAATTTGTCCCAAAGGTACGACAAGCGGCTCCCCATTGGGGTTTAACTGTATGACTCCTAACATTAAGTCTTGTGCCACCTCCTGTCAACAGCCTTTGCTTCTCGTGGGTACCAGGGGAGGAGATGCTGAATGGGGCCTGAACCCCGCCCTCGATCCCCTCCCTGGGCCGCCAAGATGCGTGAGCGGATTAGCGGCCGTGCGTAGGAAGCTGGCAGGCCGCCTGCCCAGGTGACACACTTTTCTCAAGGACATTTCCTGGGTCGGCAAAGTGGGCACTGAGCCAGAGTTGCTGAACCCTGCTTGGGGGTGGGGTGGGGGGGTGGTAATTAAATCAAATGTCTCCTAGCAGCTGGAGTCGAATTCCAGCCGACTGCAGCACCTGTGTGTGCGCCCGGGGGTGTCACCGGCATTACGGCACCGCTGTGGAGCCTGCCCCCCCTCCCCATCCCATGCGTTGCTGCTGGCCATGGACTCATGGGTCGCTGAGGACTTCTCTGTATTTGGCACCCAACCCACCTCACCCACTTTCCTGGAAAAACACGGCAGAGGAGGGAATGCTGATCTTTCCCGAATCTGTGCCCTGTACATTAGCGACCCGTTAATTCATAGGGTTGTATATTCAGCTTATGTCCCAAGATGGTCTGGCGCCCCCTACAGGGTGTCCCCTGCATCAGGCCCGGTGCTTCCTAGGACAGTGCTGGGTCAAGTGGTCATGCTTGGTGGATAACAATAAGCGAAATGCGAATCAGCCCACATGGGGGATGCTGAAGTAAGAGGGGCCCGCGTAGCAGGTGGCAGGGCTCTGCTCCGGATGAGATGGGCATGCTGCTCCCCCACAGAGAACGCTGGCTCCTTATCGCGTGAGCGGGCCACTCAATTGCTTCTGTCTGTCAGCGTTGGTTTGCCTGGATCGCTGTGTACACTTAACCCCCCAAGGCCTGTCCCAGAGAAGACGTCACGCGCTTCAGCTCCCCATAATATAAGAAGACGGGGTGGGTATCGACGCGAGCCTGCAGTATCGTGCGGCTCACTGTAGCACCACCCGCGCTTTGCCGACGCGTCTGTCGACCCCTTCCACATCCTGCCTGTTTTTGCGTGTCTCCATGTGGCCTCATCGCATTTGTGTCGCGCAGAGAGTGGGCCTCCCACACCCGTCCCGGCACGCAGGCTCAGTGTGCAGGGCCCCATTCTGATATCTGTTGGGTGGGAGGAGGTGAGTGATGGTAGCGGAGAGGTCATTAAAGTCCAGAGCCTTGTAATCTTTGACTGAGGGCGGGGCGAGTCGACTCTAATGATTTGCACCCCCTGGCCCTCCGCACCGGCCTGTGCCATTTCACCATTGAATACTTTTTAGTCACACTTGCATTCCTCTGCCCTGACTCACAGCCCCCCCTCCCCAGGCTGTGGATCCCTCGGCCCGCCCCTTGCCTCTGACCCACGGCGTTGGAGGGCGTGGGCACGGTGTTGACCTGCTCCTTGTCCAGATGGCGCGTGTATGCAGGTTGAGCCCCGGGGACTGCCGGGCGTCTGAGCCCGCGGGCTGCGTTTGTCCGGGTCGTGGATCCGTTGGCCTTGGCAAATGGGGCGGCAGAGGGCTATGGATACCAGAGGGATGTTTATGTCAGCAGCTCGGAGTTCTAAGCCATTCTCTGATATAAGCTGTGGAGTCATGTGACATGTACAGGGGTCACAGGGGTCACGGAGCACGCTCAGTCTGCACCAATGCAGGTGACAGCAAGAACGTGCCTTGCCACACAGTTAGTCAGTGGACGTTCTGCTCTACGGATTTACGGATTTATATCCCTACTGCTCATCATCCAATGAACTCTCATCCCCCCCTTCAAGTGTGCAGCTGGACTCGACCCTCCCCCAATTCCGCAGTGTTGGAGAAAGAGTTTGAAGTATGTTTGTAATTCCAGTCTGTGTTAATGGCTTCCTGTAACCTCTTCTATTACATATCACCTAATAATGGAGCGACGCGCCCCTCCCACGCCACCTCCTCCCCCTCGACCCCCATCACAGGCTTTTTATTAAGTGCACACAGCGTGCCGTGCGCTGTGGAGAAGATGGGGCTGCGTAATTCATTACGCGGTGTTTGTGGTACTCCCACCGTGTTTTAACGTCATCGATTTTATTCCCTAAGACTGATTTAATGCGGGGTGGGGGGGGGAGTTAAAATTCTGTCCAAAGTATAAAGGGCGGGGCCTGGAGTGGGCAGTGCCTGTGGTGGGTGGGGCTTGAGTGGGCAGTGCCATGGAGGACAGTTTGCGGGAGACCCCAGAATACTGTTCGATGCAGAAAAGCATTTCCATTAATGCTTTAATTGGTCTTGTAGGACACTAGACTTAATTACAATAATAGTAATTGTAGTAATAAATGCTGATAACTAGCTTATAGCTTCTAAAAGAATAACTGCTTCATTGTCCCTGAGAGGGTGGGCGGAGTGTGTGAGCTAACTTTGTCCTGGATTTTTCTTTCCATTTTTCCTGCTCTTCTGTGCTGCCATGGGGGGGGGGGTTGGCACTCATTTCCTGTCTTGATAGTTAATGGAAGCCTGGTTAAGTGTTTTTTTTTTTTCTTTTTCTTTTATTTTTCTTATTGGTAGGTTTGATTGTTTTATACTCAGTCTGTTAGCTTAGCTGTCTTCAGGGTTTCTCTGACTGTCATGGAAAACCATTAATAATCTCAGGCAAGGGGAGCTGTGGTGCTCCTGGAGGGGGTGGGAGGGTGCCACATGAGCCAGGCAGGGTCCGTAGCGGGAATAGTGATTCGGACGGCTCGCTCGTGCTCTAGAAGAAGCATTTTCTCCTCAAAGTGGTCTTTGCCTGCATGTGCGACCTCCTCAGGAGTACAAGGGTCCGTTCTGGCTAGGGTACTGTACAAATCTCCTTAGCAGACTAAATGGAATTCCTCGCTGGCGTGAATCGCTCTGCCGTCTTGGCTTTTCCATACTGCCTTGTACCCGGTTACTGTGTCAACGGATGTCAGGGCTGTGATGTAACGGGTGATGTATTGGGGCCCGGGGTCACGAGCAGCTCCCTGGGGGGCATGCTGGATGTGCTCCGTGCTGTCAGTCTGCTGTCTCTGAGGAAGCTCTTGGCATGACTACATCGGGCCTGTTAGTTATTGATTTACCAGATGTTTTCCATGCAGGTGATTCTAACGTGGAATATGTCACGTTGACTTGGCCGGCTGTGGTTCCCCAGGTGCCTTCACCTGGGCCTTCTACGGGGAGTGACTAGGCCTTCACTGGGGAGACGTGGGCTTGCTTCGAGTGACAGTCTTTTATCCCTCGTTCTGCAGGGCCACGTAGGTACAACTGCAACCAAAAAAATCGACGTCTACCTCTCGATGCAAGCCACGCAGGAGAAGCTGCATCCTATGACGGTGGTGACCATGGCGAACGCCCGCGTGCACGAGCTCATTGGCCTCATCTGCTGGCAGTACACCAGCGAAGGCCGTGAGCCCAAGCTCAAGTGAGGAACCACCCGATCGCCCACCCCCCTTCAATCACGCCTTGCACCGTCAGCCCAGTTCCACTTAGTGCTGTTAGTCTGCGTACATTTCTGCTCACTGCATCACAGCATACCATCACTGTCCAGTGAAACACGCATATCTACATTCATCGTTATAGGAGTGTGAAACAAATGCATTTTCTCAGAAACTACCAGAGGCGGAGACTCGAGTCACTGGCTTGCAAATCATTCCTGATTCAAGTCTCAAATTTGATGACTTGTGCCTCAAGTCGACAAAACTGATGGAATGACTTGGACTTGACTTGGACTTGAAGGCAGAAGACTCGAGACTTGGATCCTATGACTTGAGGAGACTTGAGGTTATAGTCCCTCTTTTGGATACCATAATGTTAATTAAGTAATTTCAGTATATATCTATTCTCAGCTGTCATTTTCATTAGGCTGAATGGAAGTTCTCCTGAGATAGCTTTCTGGAAAGATGCATCACTCCTTGCATGTACATGGACATAACTCTGTGAGGACAATCATGACAGAGTGGGGACTTTCTTTTCAACCTGAGGTCTGTGAAGGACGTAACCTACAATGTACTGTGATGGGTTTTTGCTGCAGCAAGTTTTAATCACTAAACGTAAAAAAAAAAAGTAACTCAAGTAACATGACTCACAACTTAACTTGAACTTATTTTGGTCACAAATTTGATGACTTACACTTGAGGGCACATAAATTGAGGCTTGACTCGCCAAGGAGTGACTTGTTCCAATCCCTGGAAACTACTTTACAAAATAAACCTAAAACAACGTAATGAGACACCCTTCATATCAGAAATAGAAATCTATATTTGCACAGCCGACACAACATGGCTTGTTGTAAGCAAGGTAAATCTATCAGTCTGATACAAACTAATCTTGCTTTATATTCAGTTAATGATGTTTGTTAGCTAGTTATCTAGCTATTGACGTCAAGTTGTTAAAATTAGCCAAATAAAGTGATCCATAGAAATGTAAAATAATACAAACATAAATACTAGTCAAATAAACATCAGTTCAGTGGTCAGTTAGATGCCAAACACTATCAATGAGTGTATTCCGTCTCAACCGTTTTCATTGTATAGTGGCGATACGTTCCGTTATCCCGGCGCTACCTACTCTGCTGGTTCCGCTGCACACTGTGTGAGCTTACTGCTGTTCCACGCTGTGGAGCTACACCTCGGAGTTCACGAATGGAAGCAGCACAGCCCCCCACCGCAGGCCTGCTTCCTGCCGCACCTGTTATTGATGACCTTTAATTGGTCATGCTGCTCGGTTGGAGTCCATCTCTTTGCTCTCTCCCTGCGATGTGGCTCGAAGTACAAAAATAAAATACAAATTAGAGGTGAAGTGGGTCAGATTGTTGCTGAGTGGCAGCCCTGACCACTCACCTCAAGGGGGAGCCAGAGCTCTCATCCGCTAATCAAATAGTATAGTCATCCTTTATTATTGATCTCTGTGGGGAAATTCTCTTTTCGCCTACCCCAGCCTGCTTTCTGTGAGATACACGCACACACAGACAGACAGGCGAGCGAAGTGCAGCCGCCGACAGCACCTGTGGCCCGGCACCCTTCCGATCACTGGCACTCAGGCTTAGCCCACTGCGCCACACGCTGCCCCCTGGTCTCAGGGTTCGTATCGGGGTCTTACACTTAAAGGAGCTTCATAACGTCAGAAACAACTATGACAGACTGATGGGGCACTCAGGGTAATATACAGACTCTATGCAGAACCCCAAGACCCCCCCAGTACCAAGCCTGACTGATCGGTAACTCCCTTGTGCCCCCCCCCATGCCATCCCATCATCTCAGCGAGAACGTCAATGCTTACTGCCTCCACATCGCCGAGGATGACGGAGAGGTGGACACGGACTTCCCGCCCCTGGACTCCAATGAGCCCATCCACAAGTTTGGCTTCAGCACCCTGGCGCTGGTGGAGAAGTACTCATCGTCGGGGCTGGCCGCAAAGCAGTCGCTCTTCGTCAGGATGTAAGTGCCTCGCCCCTCAGCCGCCTTTATCCCCCAGAAATCACTGCAGACACTGAGGGTTTTACACTTATTCTCTTCGCCAGCGTGTCTCCTGCTTGCACTTGGTGTTCATTGTTCATTTGGTGTCTGTTTGTGTTGCCCAGTGTCAGTAAAAACAGGAAACAGGAAGAGTGTCTGTGTTGAGCCCCTTCCCCTTTGTGACCACCAGTCACAAACTTGACTTACCTTAAACGATTCTTTTGGCTATTAGATTTTCCTGTGTCTTAGTAACAATTTAATAGTTAATGCTGGCTTTGTAGTATAAAGGGATTAGCTCAGCGTTTTCGGAGTCACTGGCTTTCGGCTATTTGAGATTGAGATGGCCGGAGCTCTGAGCTGTGTAAGGTTATTAAACTCCTGTGCCGCACGATACTGTCTTTACCGGCCCCATTTTCTGGAACCAAATGGACTAAATCTAATGGCTGTTAGATTCGCCACCTGTGCCATTCGTATGTGTGATTAGTGAGTCGTCAGTATGGAGCCGCTGGAACTGATTGCAAGCTTGAAGACACCTGTGATGCTAATTACAGGACACACTTTAGTTTAACTTGTCCCTCTAGTCAAATTATTGTCATTCTTTTTGAGGGGTACCATAATTTTTGTCCAGGCCAGTTTCATTAGTTTGTTTTTTAGAATAATTCTGTTGGACCACAATTCAGAAGCAATGTCTGATTTTACGTCTGATTATTCCTTTTGTCAGTTTCAAGTTATTTCAGTGATCATTGTGGGTTTTTCTTTCTGTAACGCAACGGTACAAACAGTTTTGTCCGCGTATGTGTGTGTTTGAAGGAGACAGACACAGATGCACTTAGATGCACGGACCGACAGAGTTCTGTCTGTCTGTGTGTCTGTATCTGTGTGAGACATGATTCGCTCTGTGAGTCCTGCCCCCCCCCCCAGCACTCTCTCCTCGGAACCCCAGCCTGCAGAGTGTGCTGGTGGCAGCGGCGAGGAGCAGGCAAGTGTCAGGTAATGCGGCATGTAGCCGTGTTTCTCAGCCGTCTGGGACCAGACGGGCATAATGAGCCCAGCCCGAGCAGCCCGCTGTCCCCCCCCCCTCCACCTCAACTGTCACTCAGGGTACCGGGAAGCTCAGGCCCACCCTGTCTCACCCCCCCAGATTGTCATGCGTTTTGCGTTAGGAAGCATCCACGCCGTGTCAGCGGTGTCTGTCAGGGTTGTGTGCTTTGGCTGGGCGGCCTGCGCTGTGTGTGTGTGCGTGTGTGCGTGTGTGTGTATTGATTGATTGGTTATTGTCCCCTCCGTTTGGTTTTGCTTTCCTTTGGCCCTCTCTCTCACAGGGATTTTCTTCCTGTCCAGTTCCTGTTTCTGTAGTGCCCCCTTGTGACCAGTGCAGTGGTGCCTTTGCTACGGGCACCCTTAGCTGGACCGCCATGTTTGGGCTCAGCCCATTTCCAGTCTGTCGTCGGGACTTTTACAAGATGCCCAGGAGCGGCAAGTGGATCTCAGCTATGTGACGGGTGAAGGAGCACCCATACCCCCCAAAATGACCCCCCCCCACACCTCCCCAGCTGTGCCGGGAGGCCTGAGATGAAGCCATTACCTGCCTTTCCACTGGGGCCGCCAAGACTCTGTGCGCATCTGTCCCTCATTTTATTTTTGGCACAATTAGCTGGGCAAGCTAAGCGGCCATGACCATTATTTGGCAAAAGCCCCCAAGGACTTGGACGGGCCTGCTGGGGGCCGGGGGTGCCACAGATAACCGGAGCTATCCAGTGCAGTTTAGTTCCACTTGGCCCAAGAGCGTCGCTGGATTTCCTTATTTAAGGGTGATGGGCAGCATCTGAGGCTGATGGGTCCACGGAGCACATTAACTGGCTTCAGATCTGAGGCGGTCTCCATTTATCAGCAGTGTCAATTTCAGGTCCAGAAAGTAAAAATCCAGACCAGGATTTTGTTTCAACCAACTAGCTGAGCACTCTGTGACTGTGACTCTTTATGCTCAACTGCATGGTTGAAACAAAATCCTGGTCTGGATTTTTACTTTCTGGACATGAAATTGACACCACTGCCGTTCATCAGGGAGAGTCTATGATGCCGTGTTCCCCGGGGATTCTGGGGCCACTCTAGCAATACTGACGACTGTCAGCGGGAATTCTTTGAAGGAGAAACACGAGTTTGAAGTGTGTGTGTGAGATATAGGCCTGGCTTTCACTCCTTTCTGCTATGACCCCAAAAGGGGAACCGGAGAGAGACTTGCCTCACCCCGTATTTAGGCTGAAGTCAGTTATTCAGCAAACGAATAACCTGATTCATTCGCTCATTGGCACAGCCGTCGCAGTGGTAGATGGCAGCAGATTAGCCTGGTAGCGATTGCGTAATACCAGGAGGAGTGAGGATGAGATCCCCGTGGGGTGGTGGGGGGCTCTCCCGCTCAGGACGCATGGCCGTAAATCGATAAAAACGTGAGCGTGCCGAGCGCTGCATATTCGCCTGCGCAGACAGGCGTAACATGTTACAGAGGAAAGGCACAGAGACTCTCCTGACATGCAGTCTCATAGTGCGAGCCTGCCTCTTTGGACCTGCCTCCATCCTGTGGCTGTAGGTGTGGTGTGTTTGGCCGGCCAGTGAGCAGAAACTCTCATGAAGCAGGCCATGGCTTCCCAAATTTCACATTAAATTTGCTCTCTCTGTTCGTAAGGGTCTTGTACAGGTGGCTCTGCAGGTAATTCTAAGCCAGTCCATCACACTACATTACGGCACTACATATACACCCATCTGCATGTCAGAGTACCTGACGGAAGGTGTGTGACCTCCACACACACTGTGGTCTGAACTCCCAACCCTGGAGGTGTGTAGTAATGAGTACCACCCATCGCACCTCGTGACGAGGGATAATTTTTAAATTTTTTTTATTGATGACAGATATGGGCGACCATAACAGTGTATGATGATGAGAGGCCCTCACACACACACACACACGTGGGGGATTATAATGTCACGGTGACAAAAGCCTGCCTATTCTACCGGCAGCCCCCCCCCTCCAAGTTTGGCAGGCCGCCCGGCACCGCGCCCTTCTGCCACAGCGCCCTGAGCCCGCCGGGGCACAGGAGAAACAGCTGGCATCGTCCCCACTGGCACAGCCACCCCATCGGGGAAGGGGCGGGGGGGGGGCGGCTGTGTGAATAAACATGTAGCTTATGGATATTCGATGAGACTGAGGGGTGATTCCAATATCAAATATCGGAGTGCGGCCTGCCTCCTCAGGCCCCTCCCTGTGCCTGCAGCCATCCGGCCTCTTTTTAATGTTTGTTTAAATTAAAAATGTCACGGTACATGTAGAGAAATAAAAAGGTACCAGTACTGCAGTGAGGTTTCGGCGTGACTCCCGTCCTGGAGGTAAAGCTGCCTTGGTTTGCCGTCCCTGACATTTAGGCCAGCTGCTGGGGAATGAATGTTTTATGAACGAGTGTCGTTTTTAAGCACGGCCTTTGACTAAAGCGCTGATGATCTTGTATAGTGTTGCACGGGGTAGCTGTACTAAAAAGGTATCATGGTTCCGCATTTTTGAAAGCTGTTTGGTATTAGTTACTTTGGTACCGGTCCTAATTACACTTTTACACACATCGCTAATCCTATATTCCCAACCAAATCAAAGTTAAACTGTTAAATTTCATCTCCCTAGCTTCAATCAGCGATATATGTTAGGGATCTTGTCAGGCTACGTCAGGGTTCCCCAATTCCAGTCCTGGGAGGCATGTCTGCAACACAGTTTACAGATTTCCCTGCTCAGACACTTAGTTGGTGTGTCTGAGCAGGGAAATTCGCTCTCGGATCCACCAGGACTGGAACCGCGGTACTCTGGGCTACGTTAACATTATCTCCCTAGCATCTGTAGCTACAGGTTATGCTACGTAGTGTAGTTTTTTAAATATATTCAATATTTATTGAGCAGATGATTGGAAGAAAGTAGAAACTGCTGTAACCGTAATGGCCACTTATATCATATTCTCTCTTATATATTTTTACAGTGGAGAGTGATGCCGTTGATTTGGCCCACCTCATTTGTCAGCGCAGTGCTCCCCCAAAACCCATATAATGAATCGCATCCTTACCGGTCCCCCTCGGCAGCACAGACCCCAATACTCTCCTCTCCTTTTATAGTAACGATAAGGCGGAAGCGCACAGTAATGGGGGCCGGGGGGGTATGCCCTGGATCTGCACAGGGGTTCCTCTGCCGTGTAGCTTCGAGGCACAAGTGCAGGTATTTGTGCATCTGCGCAGAGCTTGCACCACGGCCTGTTCAAGGGGCTACACTGTTGCCAACATTTGCTTGAGCGCGGCGTGCGTACCCATGACACAGCCATTACATTTCTGGGGGGTTCCGGCCACGGCTTTTGTCACATGCCAGAGCTCTGATCGGGAAGGGGATGTACGGCTGAGTGATTTGAAGGGAGATGGTCCAGGGCCAGAAGGATCTGGGTATAAATCTGAGGAGGTGGGCTGCTTCAGACTTTTAGTACCTGCATGTTAAGTGTAATCTGGTGGTTTGAGGGACATGGTTTGAGATGCCCGGCTGTGGTGGGACCAGCCATCACGTCTCACATTTTCTGCTTACGTGCTGCTATTTTAGCTACGATCTTGTTTCATATGCTGGTTCCGTCATATGCTGCAGGCGAGATGAATCAAAGGCCGATTGAGTGTGCGAAGTGCTGGGCCGCCCCTGACCTACACACCACGCACGTCCTGTAAAAAGCGCGCTTTTTCCATGTCTGAAGAATACCGAGCGCCATCTCCAAAGGCACCCTGATGAAGTCTGCCACGGGAGAGGCCGTAAATACAGCCGACACCGTCGCTGCCCACCGCGCTGGCTTCCGGTCGAATGCTGTGAAAGGCTTTTGTGATAACTAATCGCGTGCGACCGGCCCTTGAATCACAGCGGACAGCTCTGTAATTATATTCCCCGTTACCGAGCAGGCTTGGCTTTGTCGGGGGGCCTGCACATCTTCACAGACAATGACAACAAATCCGCTTCATGGCTTCCCTCTTTGTTTGCTGCCCCCCCCCCCCATTCACTCCCCACCATTTCCCCCACAGAAACGCCGCCCATGGATTCTCCCTCATCCCTGTGGACAGCATGAAGGTGACCATGAAGGAGATCCTGCAGAAAGCGCTCAAGAAGAGGAAGGGCTCGCAGAAAGGATCAGGTAGACGGCAGCGTGCCAGCGCCATCGCGGCCGCCACCAAGAGCATGCTGGGATAGGTTGGCCACACCCACCAAACGTCCATTTATGGGTGTCAGTGCCAGCAGTAATCTTAAAGCAAAAGCAGATGAAAAGCTGGGCATTGTCCTTTTTATGTTTATCATTGGGTATTTGATTTATTTTTAGCATTTATTCATCACTAACATATTTAGAAAAATATTTGTTTTGTTGGATGCTTTAATTTTAACAAAGCTCACAGCCTTTTTTGTGGAGTCTCAAGGTAGCCGTTCCTAAAAGCAAAGTCTCGTCCGGGAGCATAAAATCTGCATGCCGCCAGTGCTGCCTCTGCACGCGCCTCTGCATGCCGCCAGTGCTGCCTCTGCATGCCGCCAGTGCTGCCTCTGCACGCGCCTCTGCATGCCGCCAGTGCTGCCTCTGCACGCGCCTCTGCATGCCGCCAGTGCTGCCTCTGTACATGCCTCTGCATGCCGCCAGTGCTGCCTCTGCACGTGCCTCTGTATGACGCCAGTGCTGCCTCTGCACGCGCCTCTGGCAAAGACGGTTTTCTGTGTGAAGGAGCACAAAGTCCTCGTTAGCTGCTTCTCCTGCAGCCTCCCTAGTAACGCCAGCAGTACACGTCCCATGCCCTGAGAACGTACGCATGTCGTCTTAGGTCATGTTGGACCTCATCTCAGGCCTGCTATTAGTGCTGAAGCTTGTCACAGCCCCAAGTCGGCCTTAACCCTCTATAGTGCAGACAGAAGCTGTTATCGAGCTTTCAGGTAGATTCTGCTTCTCCTTGCCGCCTCTTGAGGAACCTTTGATGCCCAAGGTACCCTTTCCAGCTGTTTGCACACCCAGGCGAGTTTCTGTGATTTCTGATGTTGTTTGCAAGTGAAGGAGCTGCAAGGACTGTGGTTTCACGTGCAGGAATTCGTCTGTCTGCGTGTCTGTGTATATGTCTGTATCTGTCTATCTCTGTGTCTGTCTGCGGATCTGTCTGTGTGTGTGTCTGTTTGCATATCTGTGTGTATGTGTTTGTGCGTGTCTGCATATCTCTGTGTGTGGTGTCTGTGTATCTCTGTGTGTGGTGTCAGCGTATCTGTGTGTCTGCCTGACTATCTGCGTATCTGTCTGTGAGTGTCTGCCTATCTATCTGTCTGTCTGCCTGTCTGTGTGTGTCTGTCTGTCGGCGTGCCTGTCTGTCTGTGTGTCTGTCTGCTTATCTGCATATATCTGTGAGTGTCTGTGTGTGTGCCTGTCTGTGTGTGTGCCTGTCTGTGTGTGTGCCTGTCTGTGTGTGTGCCTGTCTGTCTGTGTGTCTGTCTGCTTATCTGCATATATCTGTGTGTGCCTGTCTGTGTGTGTGCCTGTCTGTGTGTGTGTGTGAGGGAGCATAGTTCTGCTCTGTTAGAAAGGCTGACTCCCCCTGGCAGTCTAACCTAACACAGATGTGCAAACATCAGGAGCCCTTCATGCTGTCAGCACTTTAGCTTTCTTTGATATTTTTTCTTTTTTCCACATTTATCTTTTTCAAGCTTTTAATCTGCTCGAGTTGCATGAAGTAACACTCCCCCTAAGAAACTTGCGGGATACTGACCAGCACCATCATCTCTCACTAAGACGCTCACAGCGAGTGTCCAGAACACAGGGCTCCTTAATGCTTCAAAGCGTCCCCTGGGCCAGGCCCACCTTTCGCAGCAGCACCACTGTTTGCTATTATCAGATTTGCGGTAATGCTCCCAAATTGCACATTCGTGTGAAGATCTGTTATCGTCCCAGAAGAGCGAATTCCCCCACGATTTTGTGCTGGGATCATCTGTAGGAGAACTGCCTGGCCGTGAACAGCCTGGAGACCCCCCCCCACGCCCCCCCACGTGTCTGGAGCCGAGGTCACGTTCCCCAAACCATCTCAAAGTTCCCTCTTAGCTGCCGGGCATGTTTCGTCCGCAGGGCTTGCTGCGTTTCGTCCGCAGGGCTTGAAAGGGTTGTTCTTGGGGGGCAGAGCTGCAGGCACGACGCAGTGCTCTTTGTGTCATTAATAAGAGGACGGGCTGCTTTCTCACGCCGAGATTCCTGGCAGTGACGATGGCCGCAGGTCGGCACGGCAGGCCCCCGTCCTGCTCCACCAGGCGTTCACCCGCGCTCAGCTTATAATTGATTTTCCACTGAACCATAAAGGGATTATTTTCTCAAGTCATAGTTTTCGTCGTCCAGAATTAAATTTGGAGTACCTGACGTTACGGCCGCAACAGCCACATGCTGTTTGCAGTCTGGAGGCTGATAGCCTTGTTTTTTTTTTTTTTTTTTTTTTTTTACTTGGGGAAATTATACCTCCCCGCTCCCTGGTCGTGGTCCAGTCTCGAGCTCCATGTTTCCAGCTGTCGTTTACCAGGCTAATGCTATTTTATAAATGCACGTCTCGGAAAGAGCAACAGCATCGATCTGTTTAGGTACCGACGTGGTGGTAAAAGGTCTGTGAAATTGTGTCCATTAAATTTTTATGGGTATTTTTGTAGATGTATTTATAGCGGCATCCATAACCCTGGGCCTGACATCTCAATAGCGCATTCCAAGCAGATGTTTCCTGTGGAGTTCTGCGTCCGCATTCTCCATTCTCTCCCTCTCATTCGCCGCTGTCTTTTCGGATTGCCCTGCCAGCCGTCCTGTACTTCTACGCCGTCGACCTCATTCCCTGCGTGTCTGGAGGGGGAGAGTTTTTAATGAAGCTGGTTGGGTTCGAGCCTCGCGTTCCCACCATGACCGCCCCCGAGAGGCCAGCACGGCATTCACACGAGGGCTACTTCCTCATTTACATTTAGATGGCTATCGATTATTTATCTACTCACGGGAGATGGACCTCTCTCCAGGTTTCTTCCCATTTTTTGACCGATGCATGGAAAGATGTAGGTCTTGACCTTAAGAGAAGAGGGTCCTGGGTAAATTTTGAAGGGTGTCCCATCTAAACTATTACAGGGGTTTTAACCGGAGGTAAAATTTGAATTTAAATGTATGGCATCACATGGGCCGGCGAGTCACAACCACCCCCTCCACCCCCGAGAGTCACTAATGGGCTTTTCTAAGTTATTATTGTCTATTTTATGGAGGGGGGGCTTGTTTCAGGTAACAGTTTTTATCATGTGGGGGTGAGGACGTTTCTGCGATCTGAGCAGAATGTCAGGGCTGATTTGTATGTAAGCTGCGTCCACCTGACGGGCTGGACATGCCCGGCCCCCATCTCTTTGACAGGGGGGGCGGGTCCCAGACTGTCAGCTTTGTTCCTCTTCAGAGGAGGCAGGTGACGTCCCTGCCCAGGTAACAGCTCCCCCGTGCAGGCAGGCCCGCCTCCTTGCTCCCCTCGGGTCCCCTGCAGCGTGTCCCCGCCTGGCCTGCCCCTGCCCTGCCCTGCCCTGCCCCGCGCGCCGTTCCGCTTGCCCGCCCACCCGCTCTCAATCTGTCCGCCAAGCTTTAAAAAAAGCTTAAATAAAACGGCTGACTTATACTTTCTCAAGTCGCAGGGAAGTGAAACATGAGGTGAGAGAGTGTGATTTACAAGTGATATGGATGGTGTTGTTTCAGTTGCAGTTCATAATGTTTTTTTTTTTTCTTTTAAAAGGGCGTAAAAGTGTGACTTTTTTTGAAAGTTCTATTTAGCCAGGGACTGTGTAAAATTCCCAGTGTTTGAGTGGTCAGAGATAGCATAACTTGGCAGCCAGTGCCCGCCCTCCCTTTCTCTGGTTACCCAGTGAACCACTAACCCAGTGATGGCCTGAGGACCCTCGAATAGTCCTAATTACTCAACATGTGCTCCTAGCTACCTTCATTGGTATGGCCAAGGTCTTCTTAAGCAGAGACACGGTGCATTCTGGGTTAGAAATTCTCACTTCCCATGCCCCCCACTCTGACAGTTGCTGTGGAGGCTGCCACAGGCTGTCCCCGTGAAATCGCTTACAGGTTTTCAGGCAGTTATACGTATTTGTGGCTAGTAACCTCCAATGGGTTTACGGCCCTTTAATTTTACTCATTTTGGCGAGATCTCAGGCCCTTGCCTGTTATCAAGCTGAATAAACACAGACGGTAATGGCTTTTTATCGTGTAAGCATTATGTAACATTTTTACCATTTAAAAAAAAAAATATGCATTATTCAAACACAGCACACAGATTGTTTATATTGTTTTGGGGACTCTATTTCTTTGAGCATAAACCTAATTCCAAATATGACACCCTTAACCCCTACCCGCCCCTAACCCTAACAATAAGTAACCAAACAAAATGACAAGACTTTTGGCATTTTTAGTTTTTGACTGTATTCATGGACTTAAAAAAAGAAAAACGCATGTCACGCGCACGCACACACATGCCCGCTCACTCGCGGACGGACATGCCAACCGCGCTGCACTTTTCATATCTCTAAACACAGAGGGACAGCCTACGGACCCGGAAGGTCGCGCTGTGTCCTTTTGCCGTGCCAGCTCGCCGCGGAGCTCGGCGCAGCAGCCGGGGACAGTAAAGGTCATGTTCGGTGCCTGTGAATTAGTTACGCCGCGTGCTTCTCGGCTGACTGAAGACTAGAAACTCGTGACGATGGCGGGAGTGCCCCCTGCACTCAGTGTAGCTCCTCACGCAGAAATGAAGAGGCCTTTCCCATCTGGCTGTGTGCTGTGGGGGAGAGACCTCCCCCCCCTCATTTTAAACCATGCCAGGGACTGCTGGCCTCTTGCCAGTCACCCTACTTCAGCCATGGAGCATTTCTTTGGCCACATATTTTGGTTTTTAATAATTTCCTTTGTATAGTAGGAATACCCCCACAGACTGTAATGGCATTTGGGAAACCACCCAGCTGATAAAAGGGTAACTGTTGCCTATGGCCGGGCCCTGTGCAGAGTGACAGTGTTGTTTTAAGATGTACATGTTTGTAGACTGGGCTATAGCCACTGAACTGATGACCAGAAAATAACCTTTAACCTAATTCAATTCAGTTAACATTCAACTGGTCTTTAAAGGGGTTCCTCAAGCCTCTCCCTTGGGCTCAGTTCTGATTCCAAGTACTTTTTTGATCCTTACATGTGCAGCCATCATTCTCTGCCATTTACTGGAATTTTGAATGCTTGCAGGCTCCTTTCAGCTCAGAATCCAGTCGCTGTGTGATTTTAGAGATGGAAGAAACAAGGCTTTGTGACCCACCATGGGTGGGAATATTCAGTCCTGTCGGTCACTGCCTGGTGTAACCCAATAACCAGTGGGAAGTAGGTAAAACTGTCTAACAGTGTGCAATAATGCCCCCCCTGTGGATATCAAAGGCTTATCTAACTTAGGGACTCGCTCATGCTAAACTGTATCTGTTGTCTTGTACTTATTCCGCACAATTGTGTTCTTGTCTCCCTCCCCGGCACTTATTTAGCTCATTACCGTAAATGAGATGCCCCCCATCTCAATTAGCATAGCTGTTAAAGGTTAGCTAACGGCTCCGTCCTAACCCTGCGGCCCTTCGCCTCCTGGGAGGGGCCTGGCCCCCAGCGAGCCCCGCCCCCTCGAGCACCTCGGCCAGACTCGGCTTCCTCGCCGCCCATTAAAATCCCATTAGCTCTAATTGCGTTATCTGCATTGGAGAGGGAAACAAAATATCAATTAACATGATTAGTGGTTGGGGATGCGTAACTGTTAATCAATTCTAAAATTGTTCATTATCCTCTCGCTGTCATTTGCGTTTTTTTTATTTATATGGTTTGAAGCTCTTATGCATCTGGCAAGCATCACTTCTTCTAGGAATCATTTCCTGCCTTTTATGGATTAATTTTCTCAGTTGACCCCCCCAGTATCTACTTTTAGGTGCCATAATAATGTAACTATAATTAGATAGGAAAACAAGTTTAATGGAAACTTAATAAAAATTAAGGTTCTGTAGACCAGTAGGTCTTCTCATTGCACATTATTGTAGAGTACTAGCTCTGGCTGTCATTGAAGCTGCTATTATATAAATAAACCAGCAAAAGTCATGTCTGGGAGTCAGGATTTATTTATTGTACAGATCGAAATAATGATCATGTCTGAACTCTGATGACCCATCAGGCATCCTTTAGTTAAATATGTTAATGAGATTGATGGTTTGTCTTCATAAACATCTGCTTACCATACTGAAAACACAGTGATGAAGACCTTTGTGATGAAATGTTAGGGCTATAACCGATGGTGAAACTCTTTAAGACATAATGGAACACAAGCCATCCGAGTTGGGATCCTGTCTTCATTATTTGAATTGTATTGCATTGTCCATGAGCCGACGGTATCGATCATCTGAGGAGGTAGAGCACAGTGTCAGTTGTACAGATAAAAATGAGGTAAAATGGGCTGTTTATTAAGAAGGTTTTTAAATAAATCATTGCATACTTTGCTACTTTGATATATCATCCAGCCATCAGGCTGTATATTTCAATTTTCCATATGAAATCTGTTTGACAAAATTAATCTCTGCCTGTCGCTGCTTGAATAATAAGTGTGGCAGTATTTTTTCATGGAACAGTGGGAGTTAATGTGGCTGAACTTAATATCACCCCACTATGTATGAATCACGCTTTAGGGTACAGAACAGTCAACACACATGGGCCTGTAAAAGCTGGCTTGTTAATGTGGGTAATGATTTTAGGCAGAAGGTAGGCATGCTGGCCTGTTTAAGCATGGGAGGTTCCTTGGTTCTGTCTTCTAGGTCCGATGTACCGTCTGGAGAAGCAGACGGAACCCAACGTGGCTGTGGATCTGGAGTGTACCCTGGAAAGTCAGAGCACTTTAGAGTTTTGCCTGGTTAGAGAGAACAGTGAGTGTGGATCTTCATCACTATCACGTTAGACAAGTCTTAAAGTTTCTTTAAATGTCTGTAAACGTAATAGTTTTGTGGCATCAGGGTTGTTTGTCACATTAGACATGACAAAGCCTGTAGGGACAATGTTACTGTTGGAACAGTCAGTTATATTCTCTGCTCCTCCAAAGGCTCCAGGGGTGAGGAGAGCTCAGAGGAGGACCCTCCCCTCGACATCACTACGGTTCAGGACATGCTAAGCAGCCACCACTACAAGTGCTTCAAGATCAGCATGATCCATAAGCTTCGCTTCACCACGGACGTCCAGCTCGGTATGCACCGCCTCCAGTCCTGCCGTGATTGGCTGTCAGATAGTAGCGAGATGAAAGCTTACGCCGTGAGACGGGTGTGTGTATCTGAGGTGAGGTGTCTTTTTGATGACCCTGTGCGATGTGGGGCTGGATCTGATCCGGATAACCTGCGAAGGGGTCATGTGACTGGGAGCCGCCGCCCGAGTCCCGATCAAATGCAGGTGGTATAAGCAAAGAGACAGGGTAACTGACAGCCCTGTGCCCCCCCCCACCCCACACCCGCGCCCCTCTTATGTTATTTTTGCTTCTTCATGCTTCCTGTTCCCCGCGGGGTGTCAGGGGCCGTGTCAGGGAGGGCGACAGTGCTGGGCCGCCCCCCCCTATCCCGCTATCCAGGGGGCACAGAACGATCTGGAAACATCCGCCGGCCCCGTGCTGCTGGAGGAGATGGCAGGAGCCCTGGGATGGGGGTCGGGGTGGCGATGTCCGTGTTCCACATGCGGGAACACCGCGGTAGCCCGCTGTGTTCGGCGAGCGTCCGTGATGCCCGGCTGACTCTAGCCCCCTACCCCACCCCCCCCCGCCACCGGCTCGGTGTATCGCCCCACACCCCGTCACACGTGTTGTCCAGGCTGCCTTCACGACTAAAACGGACAGCCATTCCCACGTTACCCTCCGAGCGACTCCTCACTCTATATGCAAATACGTCCGCCGCGGCGGGAGAGGCGCCCCTGGCCGCGGCCAGCTGCCGGAAGGAGCTGCGGGATTGGCGGGGAGGTTGCGGGAGACTCAGTCGGACAGCGACGGGGCAGCGGCCAGAGCCGGAGTGAGGATCTCGGACGTCGAGGGAGACGTTGACGTGGTCGGGTGACGGAGGGGGGGAGGCGAAACTGCAACCGCGATGTAGCCTCTGCGGAAAAGATTGATGCGGTGGGGAGTGACCTTGGCCAGGCGCGGGAGTGGTGATGTATGTACTGGCATCTCCCTGCTAAATGGACCCAGAGCGCCGGTGCTAATGTACACACGGGCGGGTGCCGGCCGCCTCGCGCCCATAAATCACCAGCCACTTTGGGTGTCATCTCCGCTTTACATTCTGCCGCTGCTCCTTCCCTTTAATTTGTGTCACTATCGGCTGTTCATCTGGAACGGCCTTATGTGGTTTTCCAGCGGAGCTACCTGACTGACAAATGCTATCAAATTAGCGAGGCGCGTTAGCGACACTCCGCCCCCCCCCCCCCGGCTCCGGGTGCCACCACGAGCCTGCCGATTGGCCGCCTCGCCCGGCCTCCTTCCTGCCGTGCGCAGTCAGAGGCTGCCCGACACGGCTCATCTGCAGGATGAGGGGTTTTTAAAGGGGAATGCGCGTGTTGGAGCGCTGTCTCGCTGCGTATCGCGACTCGACGCAGGAAGGCCTAGCTGATGCTTCAGACACCCGCACTTCCCTGTTGTCTGATGGTGTGAACCTGAACATTTAATGTGCTAATTATGATTGCGTAGCCTTGTGACGGACTGGCGTCTCGTCCAGGTCCTTCCCCTGCTCTGTGGCTACCATAAGCTCTCTGAAGATGGATGGATGGATTTCTGTCACATCATATACTAATTTTATCCAAAGCCTGTGTTGCTGTTGTAGCCATGTCCAAAGCTGGGCAGCCTTTGTTAAGTCCTCAGTGGAGCTCTGGCGACATTTTGGGAAATACTCTGCCAGCTGATCTGAACATCTAAAGCTCTTGAGAAGCTTGTAACCCTCATACATTGGGGTCTAGTGCAGCGTTTCCCGACCCAATCCTCGGATGGTCCATGTTTTTGCTCCTTGACAGACAATCCACATTTTTGGGAGCAAAAACATGCGCTGTCTGAGGGTCCTTAAGGACCAGATTGGGGAAACACTGGCCTAGTGTATGAATTTTGGGCCAGCGGCTTTTTTATTAACAAATTCTTTGAACAATTAGAGAAGGTCGCCCCAGGTAGAGCACGGCTTCTCGTCCTGAGGCAAAAAAAGACAGACGGGCTTCTAATTGGCCCTGAATGAAGGGGTCGATGTGCACTTAGAACAACAGTGTGAATGTCGGCAGCAGAATTCCCACCTTCCCACGTAAGCGTTGCCGCTGTCAGAGAGGAGGCCCATGCCGCTCTAAGAGAGGCTACCTCCATCCGTGCAAGACCGATTTAGCCAAGTGATCTCAGAAGGCCAGGAGATATGACATCTTCCATGGCGAAGATCCCGCACACTTCATTGTTCCCAGGGGCACTTTGCTTTCTGCAGCTCACCGCCACGTGTAAAAATACTGCTCTCTCTCGACTGCATCTGTCTGCATGGCTATAGAGGGAGACCGCGCACTTTCTGGCTGTGCTCTTCTCCGACCTGGCTGTCGTCGCTTAGCCAGGCGGTGTGTTCTCTAGCACACCTAGTGGAATGTAAGCTGTTGTAATGCCCGCGGTTGCTGACGTGACAGCTAGCTGTATAAAGGTAGGGGCCAGGTGGGGGTTATGGGGGTCTCCACACTCAGGGAAGGGGCTGGCACATGAGGGAGGCTGGTCTGCAGAGAGCTGACAGCGATGTGGACGCATGTATGTGCTTTCTGCTCTGAAGCGTGCGTCCCTGTATCCTGTACAGACTGAGTTTACGGGAGTCCCTGGGCTGTTAGCGTAGGGTCAGCCGTGCGAGCGCACCGGGCTACGAGGTTAGCATAGCGCCACGCTACCTGCCTGGCGCTTCCTTTTATTCAATTATACTGCAGCTCTGGCGGAAACAGTCGAGCAAATGTACAACCTGGTTTTTCTCCTGGGCAATATCCTCCCTCTAATCTGACAAAATGCATAAAGAAGTGCTACTTTGTCGGAAGAACTGGACAAAACGCAGACCTTTCTGAAAATGTTCAATAGTCTGTTTTTCCCCAGACAAGCCGACACTCTTAACTAACGCTGGTCACAGAGGAAGCTGTGGAAAGGGCTGTTAGTACTATGCCTACTTTCCATGTCACTGTCCGGCTGAATCGGGGGCCTCTGTTTTGCCCAGGTTATGAAAGCCTGCCTCCTAATTTTTATTTATTTAGGATGATGTTTCCAATGCGAACAGACTTTTAAAGATGATTCAGGACATTCTGTGCGATGTTCTCAGTGCTGCTGTGTAACTGGTTGTGAAAACCAGCTAACAAGACAAAATTTATGAGCAAAGTCATAAGTAAAATGGCAAAGACTGTTTTTGTCACACAATTTGTGTGGCAGAAATGAGTTTTGATTGTGGGTTTGCATGTTTTTGGTATTGCATCTGCCTCGCTGTCCTCCAAATAAACATATGTAGAGGGATTAAGCCTGGGTTATCCCTAAGAGTGTCACTAACACTGCCGTAATGTTGCTGACTGACTGTACCGGGTGTCTGACTCCTGTGCAGGTATCTCTGGGGAGAAGGTGGAGATAGACCCGGTCACTAACCAGAAGACCAGCACCAAGTTCTGGATCCGCCAGAAGCCCATTTCCATTGATTCTGACCTTCTCTGCGCCTGTGATCTGGTGGAGGAGAAAAGTCCCAGTAAGAGCCATACCTTTGTTCTCTAACCTTGCTAAATATGAGGGTTTAAGGGGGTAAATAATGTGCTGTTTGATGTGACACCAGGTGGCTGAGCGCTCTCTCTCCCGGGCTCCTGTAAGCTCAGTGCAGTTCGGAGGTGACTTCAGCGCCATGGGGGGGGGGGGTCAGTCTCAGGTCGTGAATGAATTGCTGTCACTGGGTGCTGGAATTGCTTGCCTCAGACCGGAATATAGATTTTGGATCGGGATTAAGTGCCGCGCTCACGGATAACCCAGGCAGGGCCTCTCTTGGGAAATCGACATTTCGGGCCACTTGGTCACTAATTAACACACACTGGGCGTAATGGTGGGTGTGCAAGTAGCTAGTTGGATAGTTAGACCCCCCCCCCCCCCCCCCATGTCAGCATTAAAGGCTGATGGTGTAATCATGTTCCCCAGCCCCCACCACCACCACTGCACCACGGGGGCCATCAAATTCAGGCCTCCGTCTGACACTGGTCTCAGTTGATAATAGGAATTACGTCTGGGTCCTGCTGGTCTGCTTCTGGGGCAGGAGCTTATCTTGTTGTTAACTACTACAAATTCATGATATATTGGTTAATGTATCTGTACCAGCTGAGGTTCATAAAAATCAGATAAGACATCAGTCTCAGCCCGATGTCTCAAACTTTTAATGTTATAAATATTAAAAGTTAGCATAGCCAGAGCTAAATGCTTTGCTGGTAAAGTAATGGAGATGATCGCATTAGATGAATTTCCACATCGGTGCAGCACTTGTAAACATGATGCTCATTGATATTCATGTTTGACAGTTGTGATGTTCATTATTTACATATTTTCATCGTAGGTTTTATTTGTTAAAGAGGGTTAGTGTCCTGGTTGAGAGCAGCACTTGCTGAGGTTTGGGTCGGGGTTTCGAGAGTGTGTACACCCCCGCATCGTAGTGACACCCCCCCGCCTTTGGCCGCTGTGCCCCACCCCACCCCTCCGGTCACCCAGCAACGTTTCCATCTTATTTCATTTTAAACCTGATCCCTTAAATAAAAACGCAAAACAGCCCCCCGAGGCTCTCTGCAGTGTGCTGGAGTCCTATTTAAATCAAATGAAATTAAGTAAGTGCGGTTTAGCACAGAACCACTTCTGACAGCAGCCATGACGAGTCGATCGCATGCCGCTCCCTGCGGCTAAGGCTGGTGGAGACGCCCTCGCCGGGTGATGGCCGGTCCTGGAGAGGTGCTGGCAGGGGCGATCATCGTCTCCCCGTTCCACTTGTTCCGTTTCAGACACCTCACAGTGCCAGTGGCCGGTCATGAGCTGTTCAGGCCGCTTCACCGGCGTGACGCTTTTCTGAGCTCTGCGTTTTCTGGCGATGCACGCCTGCATGCTTGGCTTTTGTTTGGCTTTCGTTCGCGATAACTGAGCATTTCACATTGAAATGAGACACTCACGTGTAGACACACACACACACACACATACATACATACATACATACATGCATGCATACATGTATGCACTCGTGTCCAGACACACACATGCACTCACGTGTAGACACATATATCCATGTATACACTCGCGCGTGGACACACACACACACACACACACACACACACACACACACACACACACACACACACACACACACACACACACACACAC
>JAODKM010000108.1:7126281-7142153 GCA_026780845.1 Petrocephalus sullivani | reverse complement strand
GGGCGGCGGGGGGGGGGGGGGGGCGGGGGGGGGCGGCTCTCTGCTGTGTGCCACCCCCCCCACCCCGGGTGGCCAGTGGGACTTCCCCCCCTTCGCCTCTCCGACCCAGTGACTCTCTCTCTCCACCATTCCCGCAGAGATGCACTTATATTAGAATGATTTTGGTGCTGCGCGGCTGGCGGAGTGGCAGCAGCCCGGCTGTCAGGCTGAATAAGTGCGCTCCAGCCCGGGGACGGGTGCGGACGGCACGGCCTCTACTTCAAAGACCATCCAACCAACAAAGAAAAAAAGCAATTCATTTTGGTGTTTTTTTTCTCTTCCTCATTAAGTACCTAGTGGCTCCCACATCGTGGCGCGTCCTCTCGGGTCAGGGGTGCCGGGGGGCTGCGTTCCGCCGCGCCCGTCACTGCCGCCCCCATGAATAAGCGTGAGCTCCATCGCAGTCCCCACGCTCCTCTGCGTGCGCTTGTCGGCCAGCGCGGCAGTTATGCGCTGCAGCTCTGCGTCTGACGCCATTGACATCTCCACTTCTGAATGTTCTTTTATTTTTGGGGGGTGGTGTGTGTCCTTCAGCATGTTAATGCCTACGATCGGAAGGTTGCTAGTTCAATTCCTGTGCTCAACAGAGAAGCCACATTTCTCTTGGGCTCTCAGGGTCCTTAACTCAGTTACTCTGGGGGGGCGGCTGGATACATCTACCAGCTCTCAGCTCTATATGTATCCATGTCTTAAAAAATAAAGGAGAACAGCATGGGCTTTACAAAAACCAACGCATTCCAATGTACTTGTACAAATCAGTCAATCTTATATAGCCCCATTTCAACCACAGGGTTTACAAAGTGCTTTACAGACATTTCAGAGAAAGGAATTAAAATCGATTCCATTTTGAAAAATTAATTATGATAATAAAATACCACCAGTATTCAGGACTTTAACCGCCCACCTTCTCGGTAGAGGAATTTAAACCACCCTCCATGGTCCTCGTACAAAGGGACCGAAACCCAATGTCCTCTGGAGGAATCCAGCCCCAAAGTATTTGGGGGAGCCACCCCCGGTCAACGCTGACAGAATGGACCCAAGGCTTACTATATCAAATGAAGCTTCGCTTCATCATGTAGGGTAACATTTAATCACATTTAATCATTTGTTTCACAGATGCGCAAGAGACTATAGACCTGTGATAAGTCTCTGTACACAGTGAGCCTTACCTGTGTCGACATTAGGGTGCTGGCGATGGAACTCTGCCTGACCGGTTACTACACGCTCTCAGAGGAGTAATTAGTCAAGCTCATTTACACATCAGTTCAAAGACTATGAACAGGTTATTTAAACTGAATAGGCCTTACTGCTCATATGAAAATGAGGACTGACCCCAGTACCCACACCTTTTTAAGAGTGTAGAGTGACTTGCACTGTCATCCTGAATGATAGAAAAGATACTAGATTATATATTTTATTGATATCAGAGAAAAATTCTTTGTAGTGTAAATAAATGCTAAATAGTGTCTGTGGTCATGGGCATTTTGCCCTAAAAGTAATAATTACCCTTCCTTTGTCAGGACGTGCACTCTTAGGGCCAATCACCCATAAGGACAGGCAGCAGATCTCCGTTGTCTGCTGGTAGATGCGTAGTCAGGGGTCTTGTCCGTCTCTGCCACTGCTCACTCTCTTTGCTGCTATGCGTAAGGGTCCTGCTGGGGGCGCTGTAGTTTCACCTGTGTGGTACGAGCAGGCGTGCACCCTCTGAGCCGGGCCGACCCCAGCAGCACACACACTTGACTGAGCAAAGCACTGCTGATGGGCAGGGAGAGCCCCAGGGCATGATGGGAATTGGGGGGGGGGAGGGTCGTGTGTGTGTCAGCCTGCATGCAGCAGAGAGGTGGAGAGCACCCAGTAATGGGACACGGAAGGTGTTCTTCTGCCCCAAAGAGTAGTGGGCCAGTGGTAATCAAATGATAATCAAACCAGACGCTGGAGAGCGAGGATGGATGGCTCTGATTGTTTGAGGTACGTCAAGTCAGCTTCTGTCTCCGGTGCCCCAGAGAGATTCCTTTCACCAAAGCTCCATTTTGATTATGGTAATCATCCAATTTGAATGAGCCCTGATGAATGAATTATGAATATTTAAATGCGGAATGATAATGAATAGATTCCAAAGGGCATTTATGAATCGGAGCTTAACAGCGAGCTGAACACTTCCGTTTGTTTACCCTGCTGCTATTTCCTGCCCTCCTGCCTTTCATCTGGGAGCTGCTCCTGACCCTCCCGTTTTCCGACACCGTGAGACAAAGCAGCAAAATGCCTCAATAGCGGCGAGGCTTCGAGCACGCTCAGGCCGGTCAAGGGCACTCCTTTATGGCTCCTCCGAGGGGTCAGCGGAAGGCGCCCTCATCCTGGTTCCCTTAAGTGGCTCTTGGGGCCTTAAATCAGAAGATCAGCAAAGGCGCAGTAGTTATCAGACCTGATATTGTTATTGTATTTCATTGTTAACATGCCTAATATGTGCTTCTGCGTGAAGCCTGCAATCTCATTTCCTGTCCAGTTAATACTGTTGCGAGTGAGAGCCTAATAACTCATAGTTAACGGTAATGTCGGGCTGACTCTCCACTGGGGCTGCTTAAGGGCACGCTGACCCACCTCCTCTCCTCCAGGCAGCAAGGGCTGCTGGGATACACATCCCAGCAAGGTCCTCCAGCTGTTCGCCAGGCAGGTTAACAGATGTGGATTTGTTGTATAAATCAACACTCCTTCTTCATAATCACCCTTTCCCTCTTTCACTCTGCCCCCCACTCATGTTGTTTCTTTCTTTCTCTTCCCTGCAGACCCCCCCCCCAACCCCAACCCCTCCCGGGGGAAAAGAAAGAATGAGAGAAGATTACAGGCCATCTTATAATTAGCCAAAAAAAAAAGTTAGACACCACCGAAATCGGGGGGGGGGAGGGGTTCCAGGAGCCCCCCCCCCCCCGCGCACGCTAATGCCTCGCTTTTTCCTGGCACCTCATTAAGGGGGCCTCTGAGGCACTGGGTGCAGCCGCAGCAGAATTTAAAAAAAGAGTAAAGCGGGGGAGATGAATAAACACAACCCCGGGGGAGGGGGGGCAGGTTATCATTGTTTCGCGCTCGGATGGATGTCTCAAATAGAAACAACGCTGGTGGTCATCATTACATGTTAAATAACGCATCCCACGCCGCGGCTAATATTCTTTAATTATCAGTAACTGCGTTATCCGTGGCCAGCCCCGCACTGGCGTAATGGACTAAGGACGCCGGTTATGCAGATCCTCCCGTGTCTGTGATCGCTCTGCGTATCCTGGCCAAAGACACTATCGCATTGTGACTGGGACCCTAAGCCACCATGGCATTGTGAAACGGTAACGATATCATTGCACTGTTCACTGTTAAGAATGCTTTCTCGTGAAGCCTGTCCACAGCTCTTTTTGGTAAATGATTTCGGACAGTGCTAGCACAAGTGAATGTAGACCTTCCATGACAGCTGCGGTCAAGGTGGAGCTACAGACACTTAAAGGGCATAGTCATCAGTTTTAGAATCTAGACTCTTTCCTATTTCTTTACCATGCGCAGCTGCACTTTGTAAACTACTATTTAATGCAGCTTTGTGCTTAACCAAGCAATTCTGGGTAAGTACCTTAATAACTCAAAAGTATAACCGTAGTTTCCCCACACCTGGGAATTAAACCTGTAATCCTTGGGTCTGAATCTGGTCATTTTAAACGCTGGACTGCCAGCTTTTCCCAAAGCAGCGGAGTGAAACCGCAGCGAAGGGCACGTTTAGGTTTATAGCTGCTGGCACGAGGGCAAGGGGAAAGGTCTTCCCACACATTTGAGGATCACCAGGGGAATCCCAGGGGAGCGCGCAATTGTTTTTACTTATACTACCGCCAATAAAGATAAACATTGGAAACTCCATTAACTGCTAAGATATCGCGGCCATGGAGAGAAAGGTCTAAGTCGGTGTTTCCCCTGAAGCGATGGCTGGGGGGGGTGAGGAGTCAGCCCAGAGGATGAGGGAATTCGGGCTCCCTGCACTTAGAGAGCCCGAGGGGACTACCTCCGGGCGGTTAGGTGGGGCTGATGGTGGCCGGCTCAGAAGTCTGTACAGAGCAGCAGGGTTAGTGGTACGGGTTAAAATCAGGTCCCCCCCCCCCCCATCTGTAAAATGTACTGGAGGGACTCTGTAGAGAATTCTCTCTGTAAAAGTAGCTCTAGCTGAACAAAAGGTTAGATACCCCCTGGTCTACATGATATGCCCCCGGAACAGGCAGTTGCATAGCATGTCAGACTATAACGAAGAAGAGTTTTTGTGGGTCGTATCCGGGAGACTCAAGCCTGAATCTTGCTGCCTTGAAACAATTCTTTGAAGTCCAGGCTAAGAATAAACTCGTCTCTTGAAATGTACCCCGTATATATGCAATTAAAAGGAAAGTGCTGCATTTCAGTTGAATTAACACTGATTCTTGTAGATTTGTTTATTTTTTTATTTTTATTTTTTGCTGTGGAGCCGCAACACTAAAGATATGCTGACGACGTTTATTAATAAGTTCTGCCTGTCCCCCCCTCTCTGATGCTTCCCGGGAGTTTATAAGCTGCTGGTGACACGCAGGAATCATGTGTTCCTCTGGATATTTCGAACCCCCCCCCCCCCCCATCAGAGGATGAAATACAACAAACAAAAGGTGTGTGTGCGGCCCTCCTCCCCCTGTGCATTACAGGGAGGAACACAAAAGGATCTGCTCCTCCTGAGCCCCCTCTTTTCGGGCGGAGGGACGGCGGCCTGCCTGCCTGCTAATCACCGCCTGGCGAACGCGGGTCCTAGCGAAAGCGGCGCTTAACGTCGCCCAAACCGCCCCCTCCGGCCCCCGCACTGACCACACCGGCACGTACATAGGGAAAGTTTATTTTTCCCAAGTCCGAGGTGAGGAATTAGATGTATATTTAGCCGCATACACCTGGATTGCGTGCCAGGTGTTATTAATAATGACAGTATGGGGCTCGGGGGGGGGGGGGAATAACACGCACCTGCGTTTCATACATTTATTAAAACAATTGCGTAAGTGGAGGGCAGCGCTGTGGCCCGGCAGCCAGCGATCAGGTCCGTAAGTGTGAATCTGTCTGGAAGCAATCGGGCTCCCCATTTCCGTCCTGAGGCGTCAGACACCGAATGCTGGTTGTCCCTCCCACGATAAGTTCTGGGTCGCCGCACCGCTAAATCGATGTCGGTATTTCGGAAAACCGAGGGATGGTCAGGTGTGCGGAGTGAGGGGGGGTGACCGACGGGCACATGCTCGCAGAAGAAGCGCTCTGCATGCCGTCTCCTGCCGCTCGATCGGTCTCGGCTGGAGCAGTTTTGCACGAGTGTGTAAATGCAAGTGACTAACAAACCCGAAACCTAGATGGGGAGTAGCAATTAACTCTGCGCCTAACCCCGGATTTGCGTTTAATCCCCTCGCCCCGCAGGGTGGTGCGGATTAGCCAGCCCAGTGGGCTGCACTCAGCCATGGTGCCCATTTCCTCCGCTCCTCGCACCTTAAGCTGAGGCACCCCGTCTCTGCGCACTCCGTTTGGACGAGACCGGGGCTCCCGTTACAATATGCAGATTCTGCAGGTAATTTATCGAGACAATACTGCCATTTCCGCGAAATATGTGGCTAAAAAAAACAATATTGAAATGTTTTTGTCAGGCATCTTGGTTGTAATGCAAACCAAAGCATGACTGTGATTCTGGTCACACTTTTGGGGAGCACGGAATAGAGGGATTTGCCTGGTTTATTTTCTCTCTCTCACTTATGCCTTTTTCGCTTTGGTTTCCAATTCCAACATTTAATCCTAACAAAAAAATATGTGTGAGTTGGATAAAGATAGGGGATTAAACCGGAATGTCTGTGCTGCCTCAGATAGTCTCCCCTCACCGTCAAAACACGCGTGTTCGCTGGCACTGTGAGAGATCGCAGTATATAAAAATAACTGCCCCCCCGTCCCAGTCCCCCAGCTGAGAAGTGCGCCCCCTATACCCCCCCGGACGTCCCGTAACCCCGCAGCAGACGGCCGTCAGGGGCCCCCTCCCCGCACACAGAGCGCCGCTTGCCTTCTCGCTGAACCCAGCGATGGGACTCGTAAATATTAAAAGGGGGTGCGCCGGAGATCTCTCATGGAGAATGCCGTAGGTAATGAAAGTTTACCCCGCCGCACTTGACAGTCTGCCGCTCCGATGCTTTATCTATGTCGGCTTACGGGCCCTTTCACTGACAGGCGACGTGCGGATGCCGCTTCAATTCCAGCCGCTTTCCCCAAAACCAATTAAATGCATTTTACACATCTTAATATATCTATACATAAAGCCCCCCCGACTAAATCCAGGCGTGTTTTATGATGCCATCCTCGGCCATTCTTAATGTAAGAAAATCTAACATTCTACAAGCGCCAGGTGTAGAAAGAAGGCAGCATCTCTCAACAGGATCGATTCTGTCTGCATACAACTTATTTGCGATTATTATGCGATTATTTATTATTGATATATTCTGTAAACATTATTCTAGTCCACATCTGTAATATTAATACAATATTTTCATTTGAAATATAGCCTACCGGCTCCTTAAACATTATGATGAAATATGATGTACTGTTTAGCCTACTGAACCAAAATATTACTGATTCACATTATCTTATGATTATCTTAATGAACTCTGTGCAATAGTCTGACTGGAGACGGCGGTTTATGGTTTTCTCGCTCCGGGGCTGTGCATGGTACCTGCTATAGGGCGCAGAGACAGAGCGAGCCCCCCACCCCAGGGTACGGAATGCATGCGCCCCCTTCCCCACGCCGGTCGCCCTGGGGCCGCGGCTCAGCGCTGATCGCCGGCATCCGGCCTGACAGAAGTCGGCATCGCGGCCATCTGATCCTGAGCGCTCTCCCCGGACCCTCCCCGCACTCCCCGCGTTTTCACTTTGAATAAAGGCCGTGACACGTCCAGCTGCTCGGCCCTGGCACCGAGAGCCGGAGCCGGGCCGCCGGCGCCCTGAGATGCCTGATTAAAACATCAGCATAATGAGAGCGCTGGACGGACGCGCCGCTTCTCCCTTTGGTGGTGCTGGGGAGCTTAATGCATGGATGGCACTTTAAGAGCCACAATAGACATTGTATTATTATTCTTAATAAGGATCATTCTGTATCCGACTTGCAGGCTACTGCAGAGATTGTGAATCTCCCTCACATTTAAGTGTCCAATAAAGTGATTCTGTTGTTTATTAAGCGGGTTTCCTTGCAATGTGCCTATTGTTTTAAAAAATAATTAGGTCCGACTTTAAGAGTGGTTTGACTGTAGTATTTCCGAGGTGGACTGGCAACGCACCTTGATCATCAACCTCTCCGACACACCATCCTAGGGGCGAGGATACCCTGGCGGATACGGGGGGGGCAGGACTTTACTGGGGCCCCAAAACCTACTGAAGGGGCCATAACCTGGGGGGCTCGTATTTCCGCAGACAAAGTGCCAACCCAAAAATTTCTAGCTACGACCTATGTGCGTCTGTCGTCTTAATTTAAGAAGCTACGTTTCTAAGCCCCGTGTCCGTGGTAATAAGAAAAAAATGATCACAACGTGTCAGAATTCTGTACCTGTTCTTACTAAAGCTAGCTAAGAAAAATACTATGTACATTATGACCATATGTAGACCTACCCCAATAATCTGCCGGCCTCAATTGATGTGAACTAGGTGCACCTCTTACCAGTAGCTGGTCCGGAAAATGTAACGGTACCCAAAACACAATGCATATTTCATCTTGAGGTATAACGGGATAAAACAATCTAGGTCACATAACACCAAATAAGGGTTCAATACGTGTTTCTTTATGGTGATTGAGTTTTAGCAAAAACCCCGAACTGCCCGAAGTCCGGACCATTAGAAGTATGAGGATAAAAAGTAGTTCTTTAAAGCCAAGTACTGCCGTTCTACGGGTAAAATTGCAAGCGATGGTTATGGGCTTTTATCTTCCGTTGATTCCCTGCCTCTTGCTTTCGCGTTGCGTTTCAGGGCGCTGCAGTTGGGCGGGGAACGCCTGCCACCTGGCGGAAGTCACCGGTACTGCAAGGAGTACAGGCGGCGACTGCGATCCCGGCCTGAGAGAAATGCTGAGCGGGGACCGGAGCCCCCGTCACACACCGCACAGGAACAAAAGGCTCCTTCCGTTCTCCGAATAGCGTAAAATATTCGTGCAACTGTAGAATATAGCATGATGATTGCGGACCACAAAGAGTCACTACACTGGAGGAGCACAGGACCCTCGAAACAACACACCCAGCCCTGCATGCAGTTAGGCCAACTGGGATCTGTGAATTGCCTAGAGTGCGTGCATGTGCCCAGCAAGAGACTGGCAACTGGAAGATGGATTTATTATATAAGCAATATCTATCTTATCCTGATATAAGAGCAAATGTTGTAATGGTACATGGGGAAATTATCCTGCATCAGTCTGCCCCCTGCAGGCCTATTAAGGTACTGAGTACTGGGCCACTGAGTCTCACGTAGCTAAATATTCTGAATCTCCGTACCAGCTACTGCACACCAGACAAACGAGGGACTTAGAGTGGAGATACACGTCCTTGCCAGAAAAAAACAGCTCAAAAATGTGTTTTAAATTTACTTTATGAAGAATAACATACATTTTTATGCAAAATAAAGGCACAGCATTTTCCCCCTCCGTATATTCATGACAGTTCAAGCATTTTTTAGATCTCTAAAAAGCCTCCCCACCCCCCTCTCCCAGGACCTGAATATTATGAACAGGCATGGAGATTAAGGACAAATGGAGGTTCATCAGTCACAGGTGAACTCATGACATCAGGCAGAATAAAAAAAAACAGCACTGACTGTAGAAACCTGACCCTCATTTGCATTTGCTGCGTAAGATATTTGAGTTCACTGCCTCATCAAGAAGTCAAAGGTAAGCAGTTTTTAGCCACAAGGGACAACTACAGGCTGCACTTGTGTGTTAGCACCTCTGCAAAAAAAGCCTCCAGTGTAATTCCTTAAAGTAAACCCTGTCAGGAAGCGGGACTTTGGCGTTATGGAGGTATGACCCCACTGACGAGCCCAGCGCTAAGAAATGTACTTTAAGGGGCACACAGCTGTCAAATCGTGTATTTTGTTTTTTAAACCTGCATAATTTTCGAGTATTCCTGTCAGAACAGTCCCAGGTAGGCGAAGGTGGAGGGCATGCATTTTCCATGAGGTTCCCTGAAAGGACAAGTTGGCAAAATCGGGCCGGATCACCCGGAAGGATTGTGCGCGTACAGGCAGCACTGCGGAACGCACTGGCTCCGGTGTCAGCTGAATCATTAAACCCGGGAAACAAATTTACGCCCTCACCTGTGAGCTTTTCTCTGAGGTAGCCATGGAAAGAGCAGGTTACAGAACAACTACAGAAAGCCAGTCGTAAGTATTAATAAATAAGATTCACCTCCCCAGTATTTTTTAACCAATAGCTTTTTTTTTTTTTTTTTTTTGGTGGTAAGGAGACTGTTAGTCACCAGTAAGAGTATAGATTTCATTAAAGACCTGCCCGATTTGATATTTGAACCCATGAAAGGAAAGACTAGGCACACTGTAATGCCGTTTGTGGTTTTCGGCTTTTTCCATGTTCCTGGATCCCCGAGTTGTGTGTTTATCTTAGACCCCAGTTTCACACCCATCTGTCTGGTGCCCGTGGGGACATGCACCACCTGAACACAGAGTCCCGGCACTCATGTCCTGCACAAATCCTGTGGAAATGCACAAATCTGGCTCCTTAATCCCAGCAGGGATGATTAATGTATGTTCCAAACTTTGTTTTTAAAACTATTTACCACATGTTCAGCATAGCAAAAACAATCATACATTAATTTAATGATGCATTTAAATGCTGTTTAAATCTCTTCTGATTATGGATTCCCGTTAAGTACCCTAACATTCAAGTTGTTATGATTTCTCGGTCTTAAATTTTTGGCCAGATTTCAGGCCGGGGGTTAAATCGTACCCCGAGCAGAAGAGAGGGTGAATTGCTGTGCAGTGTGACTGAGTGTCCTGTCCAGCCGCTGGTGCTCATTGGGTGGAGTGTAACCTGTGGGCGTGGCCAAGGCTGGGAAGGCCTCACTTGCGGTCGTCGATGGTCTTGATGAACTCGACGGCGGCAGTGAATTGCATCCACCAGTAGCTCTCCTCCCCACTGAGACGGCTGGAGTAGAAGTTACTGATGTACTGGATGCTGGAGAGCAGGCAGGGGGGGTTGGCCTGTGGGGGTGGAGGTAGGGGTTAATGCTGGGAGTCAGAGTAATGGGACTCTGGGGAGTCACTGCAGTGAGTCACACACATAGGATGAACTGGAACAAGAAAGCAGATGCAGCCACACAGCCGGCAAGCTTATTACTTGCAAGATGCTGTCTGGCCAGCTATGGGAACACTGGCACATTACCTATCCAGACATCTTATTGGGACATACACTCTGCAGCTGCTGACTGCCTTTATACCCAATAGCTAGCGGAGGCTTTCATAGGATGGCAGAATAACATGGACGGGTGACGGGAAGCTGGTGTGTGCCTCTCCACTCCCCCACCTTGATGAGGACGAAGACGAGCACGGGCAGGAAGTCGTCGGCGCCAGGCACGGCGTCCTCGTTGGCCAGGCTCAGCATGTTCATGATGGCGGTGCACATTCGCAGCACGCACTGCACCTTGTCCCTCGGCGTCCTGTAGGCTCTCATGGTGCCGATCTCCGCCTGCGCTGCCGGCCAGGGGGCCTCCTTCAGGTACACCTGTGGGAAGGGGGGGGCAGAGAGGTGAGGGAGCACAGCAAAGCTGAGAGGAACTGGCAGGGTTGGGGTCAGGGGCATCACCTGTGGGATCTGAAGGGCCTTGTGATTGGCTGTTACCACTTTGCTCAGCCGCTCAATGTGTTCCTGCAGGAGCCTGGGGGGGGGGGGGCACATTTAATTTCAAACTGCACCCCATCTTCATCCTGAATATCAGACAGGCATCGCTTTCCAGAAGGGTGAATAGCCATCGTCTCATTATCTCACCAATAAATCTGAATAAGCAAGCAAGCATCCCAAAACTGTCACCCATTGTCACTCACTGGTCCCGTAGGGTGTCCCCATCCAGGTTGGGGTAGAAGGCCATCCTGAAGATGCGGTTCATGATGCTGCGCTCAATGGCCACCTGGGCATCCTGCAGCTGCTCCTCGCTGGCAAACTGCCAGATGGCGTCCTGGGCCATCACGCCGTACAGGTACTGCAGGAGGTCCTCCACCGCCGCAGTCTTCTCGTCTGCGGCCGTGAAGCCCTTAAACGCTGGGGGGCGGGGGGGGGTTACAGGCCGCAGGCTTTGGTCACCAACACCACTGTTCATAAAAAACTATTATTTTTAACCTTATTTTTACTGTTGTATACAAGGTTTTCAAATTTTGTCAGGTGCTAGAATTAAGTTTTGGGTCACTACTTAGCAAAGATAAAATTATGAAGGTATCCTAGGGCTGCATATGGCGCAAGCGAAATAATCACCATGTTTATTAAATTCAGTTAGCGGAGCGCGGCACATGCTAGCGTTTCGGTAAATCGCGGAAGCGATAAGCACTTAAACGGCGGTGGAGAAAGGGACAGCTCAGCAGCCACAACATCCTCTGAAGGAGGATAAAGAAAGTACAATTTAAAGTCAGACAAGTTTACCAAACATAAGGATAAGGCACATTTATACAGATTGCTAACGATCGGGTGTCACAGTACACCTCGCATGAATATTTTACACACACTTCTGATCTGCTTACATCCTGGGCGTAAGTAAGCATCTATATCGTACCGAAAAGCCGGCGTCCAGACAAATGTAATTATTGTGCAAGCACCATGTGATTGCGATGCGATATCGTGCATCCCGCTGCGGTTTGAATGAAGGAGAAGGCGGTGGGTGATGAGGTCAGCAGTGGGGGGCGGGGCTGACCTGTGATGAAGTTCATCATCCTGTCCTCCATGCGTCTCAGCAGCAGGTGCACGCAGGCGGCCGTGAAGCAGCGGCTCGCCACCTCCTTGTCCCGCAGCACCCGCCTGAGCCGGCGCTCCAGGTGGGCCTGCGTCGCCTGCAGCCCCTGCCGGCAGCGCGTGAGGTAGGCCACATAGGGCGCCCTCTTCCTGTGGGAAGACAGAACTACAACTTAATGTCATTAACAAAATCGCTAACTGCAACCAAAGCAGTTATGGGAATAAATTAAATAGCCAAAAAAATAAAGAACCCGTTTACTAGGAAAATATGTGCATGCAAGGTCAAAATAACAGGTTGTTATCACATTGTGAGGACATAAATGGCAATAACCAAGGCCCCGCCCACACAGACCCTCCTCCTCCTCCTCAGCCACACCCCTTACCTGTAGTCATCGGCAACAGCGGCCAGCAGGTCCTCACATTGGCCGGAGCTGAAGTGACTGACACAGCGCAGCGTCTCCTGGATCTGGGCCATTCGGTTCTTGTCCTGGAGATTGATGGCTTCGGCCAGCTGGACCTTCAGGAAGCAGACCACCTCGTTCTCTGGGGATGTGGGGGTTAGAAGGCTCACACTCGGGCGCATACCACAGCACATGCATACGGGGCGACACGGCCCCCACTAGCCACTCGCTGCTGGAATGACATCGTAAGTTTCTCCAGCATCCTGGGGAGAGATTCGCTACCCGCGGGGCTTTCCTGACGTGAATGCAGAACGGTGGCAGCGCGTGAACAGAGGGAGGCGTGTCACATGGTTACACACTGCCAACTTAGTCATGAAATATAGCCTTTATCCACGGTGGGGTGGGGGAGGATTCCCAGAATGCCATGTGTGGAATTAGTCCAATTAGCGATACAGCTCATTACCTGCTTCACACAGACCCATGTGGGCCCTCACAAACACTGATGTATCTATGTCATTGTGGGACGAGGATGCACCATTAACAGGGTCCTTGACAGGGGGGGGGTTTACCTTCTTGCTGGTCTTGGTCAGGCCGCCCGTTGGGGACGGGTGCGGGGGGCATGATGGGAAGGATGAGGGCGTCAGCCGACCCCAAGGCCAGCCTCAGCTTCTTCTTGGCATCACTGGGACAGAGTGGCGAGGTAAGAGGATGGCCGTCGTATGTGGCCGTCAGCTGGGGTCACCACTCACAAACAAGGGCACCGACCTCAACGAGAACTGAACCCCGGGGACACAGTCATCACAAGGATAGGGGTCGGGCCCACCGTCCGCGGCGACGCCGGATGAAGGCTGATCTTTCTGCACGTCTTCCTTAAGCTCCGCCTCCACCACGGGCTCTGGACACACGCAGAGCATGCAGTGTTTCACACCGCTCGATTCCCCCACTGCTGGAGCTATGCTAGGACAGCCCATAATCTCCTCTCCATAATTAGCTTCCAGGGATACACAAACACCCCCTGTCATCCCCACTCCCATCAGGGCGGGACGAGCGGGGGGCTCCACACCAAACCAAGCAGCAAAATAACATTTTGGGGGGTACATCCCCCGTCCCCTGGTCTCTACACCCCTGCCTGTGTCAAAATCTGGCCTGGAGCCAGCCGCCCCGATTATACTGGGTAACCCTTCCAATGAGAGTTAATTTAATCACCTATATCATCAGCACCTAGCCTGAGAACAAATTAAACTTTTAATAACACCTTACAGTCATCGATCTTTTAGCCGCACAGCTAGACATGAGCGAAGAAGTCCCTCCCACCCTGGAACATGGGCATGTGACGCCCCCCCTCCCAGCCACCCACCAGCGTCAGGTTCGCGGCTCACGGGCACAGGCGCGACACAGCCGCTCGGCTTGATGTTTCTGTATTTGTCCAGGATGTCCTCGGCCAGGCTGGGCGGCGAGTCCCCTGGGCGAGGGGGGGGGGCACATAATAATGGGTATTATCATCATTATTTACCGCACACTTTTGAGCAGGTAGACAAACATGAGCCGTCTGCACCGCTGGCCAGTGTCCCAGGATGGGGGCACAGAAGGTCGACCCCCCCCGGTGCATAACTGCACTGTGTCTGCCAGTGTTCTGGTGAGTGCTGAGCCCCCCACACCGGTGTATTCGGTATCAGCACCGCTATACTTTAAATAACAGAATCGAGGTTTGGCGGCCCATTCGGACCTGGTCAAGGGCCAAAGTGAGAAACAAACCTGGCTGGGGCCGGTCTGACCCCACGCTCCGCTTCACAAGCCGCTCCTTCTTGCGGAACGCAGACTTCGGACCTGGGGAGAGACGTTCCGGTTCCAAATCAAAATCCTGCTTTTGATGCAAGCTCCCTGTGATATAGCAGAGTCACCGTGGTGGCCATGACACAGAGGGACACGGGCCCGTGTCTCTCACCCTTGGGGAGGGCCAAAGCCAGGCGCTTCTTCCAACCGGGCCGGTTCCGGTCTGGCCGCTCCTCGTCGCCCTCCGTCTTCTCCTCGGCCTGAAGATGGAATGATATGCGGACATGTCTACCTTCCAAGCACCCAGCCTAACTCCCAGCGGGGGCTGGAGGTTCGGGTACACGATCGTCCTGATTTTGGGGGCAGCCTCACCTCCACTTTTATGGCGGGGTGCTGGCCGCCCTCCGGCAACACGTGGCGGCACACACCGGGGTCGCTGATTGGTCGCCAGCCGACGCCGGCCGGGTCATCGCCGGAGACCCTCCCCAGCTGCTCGGGCAGCGAGAGGCGCTGCTTCCCGTGCTCGAGCTCCGGCAGGCGCAGACCCGGGAGGGAGCCAGCGCCGGGGAAGGAGGGCGTGTGGGCAGCTCGCACGTTCTGCCATTTTGGCCTCACCACAGCACAGGCAGCGGGACCTGCAGGTGGGGGGGGGGGGGGACGGACACCGTGCTCAGGGCAGGAGGGGGTCAGATTAACACCTAACGGCACAGCGAGTTCCTGTTTAACTGGAGAACCTGCTAACTTCAGTGTGCTTTCACAGGGAACCTGGCTGTCGCTCTGAGGGAGCGTGACACCTCAGGTCATGGGCCAGCAGTTACCTTCTTCGGAGGCCGAGCGATCACCCGTCACTGCTTCCCGGTCAGAGGCAGACTGCTGGGGGGGGGATCCTGCATTACAAGGGAGGCAAGACTCCAGTCAAACCTGATAGCACAGTTTCTCTCGAACCCGGTCCTTGGGGACCCCCAGACAGTCCACATTATTGCTCCCTCCCAGCTCCCAGCCTATCAAGAACACTGAATACCTGGTAACACCTGGTTGGGAGCTGGGAGGGAGTAAAAAGATGGACTGTCTGAGGATCCCCAAGGACCGGGTTCGAGAAACACTGTCTTAACACGAACTGACTCATGTGTTTGCCTTTCTATACTTAAAAACATTAAAATATTAAAAAGAGGGAGCTTCTGATGAACCACTGAAAATATGAAGTCTTGTGTAATTATATTAGTTATTAAGCAGAACATTGTCTATAAAAATGGTTTCCTGTAATTATAGCAGCATTAAATCTCTTATTATAACCTGAATAAAGCTCAACCATAAAAAGGAAAAGCGTAGTAGGAGGCTGCTGGTCCGATCGGTCTGATGAGTTTCCACTTGACGGGGTGTTTGGGCGGAGAATCCCACCACCTACCACAGTCTGGCCCCCCTCCATCCGGGCCGGCCGCTGAGTCCTTCCCGTCCGCGCTGCTTTCTGACTGCGCATCCTCTGTCTGGGTGCTGAGGTCGTCCGGCACAGTGCTCACGTCTACAAGGCGGCCAGCGCAGCCGTTAGAGCAGCGCTAGTGGGGTAGCTACGGCAGCAGTTAGGGAGGCGGCCAGCGCAGCCGTTAGAGCAGCGCTAGTGGGGTAGCTACAGCAGCAGTTAGGGAGGCGGCCAGCGCAGCCGCTAGAGCAGCGCTAGTGGG
>JAODKM010000108.1:7066593-7088555 GCA_026780845.1 Petrocephalus sullivani | reverse complement strand
CCAATCCCCACCCCCAAGCAGACCCTTCCCTCAGCTAAGCCTCAGCCCCAATCAGACCCTTCCCTCAGCCAATCCCCCCCCCCCCGCCGGCCCCTCCCCCCGCCGTTCCCCCCCCCCCCCCCAACCCCTCCCCCCCCCCACCCCCCCCCCCCACCCTCCCTCCGGAACCAACCCCCCCACCACCCACCCGCCGTCCTCACCGCCCCCCCCCCCCCCACCCCCCGCCCCCACACCCCCACGCCCGCACGCACCCACCCCCCCCCCCCACACACACACACACGTTCATTTAAATTAGCTCTCGCTAGCTGTCTCCTTTAAAAATAACTTGCTGATTCTCTGAGAAAAAAACAACAGGAGACGTCAGTATCTCGCTCCAGTACCCATTATATTGGGAGTACTTAATTACAGACAAAGAGACCCTCAGGACAGGAGGATTGTGCAGAAAAGGCAGTATTGTCTTTCATCAATAATGCACACGCCTCTCAAGAAACGCATTACCCCTATGCCTCTGAAAAGGGGCTCGAAAAGTGTCCACCAAATTTCCGCAGCAAACTGTCCCCGCTTCTGTAACGCGCGATATTCACGTTTAACAAAGGAAGTTATTAGTTTCATTTGTAAAGAAAACAATAGCTTATCACTTATGTTAATGGTGCAATAGTTGCGCGACTCCGACAGATGTTATTCGTGTCTTTTGTAACAAGGAACAAATGCTTCTTTATTTTGGCCGGACTTTCTAAACTGCGCCTATTTGAATAGTTGGCCGAACCTATGAATCCACCTTACAGGCCCCGTCGTACACTTGACAATGGAAAATCCTTTAATCAAGCCTCGTTTTATTCACATCATTATGCGGCTTCCACCGAATCTATCGTATTGCGGTTTTCCCCCCGCATCACAGTGTCCCTCCAGCAGCCCTTCAGTGTCGGTGACCCAGTTTGTAGCATCCCTCGCTGGCTGGATTCATGGAACTCTGCGGTAATGTTTTTTCGTGCCATGTCCTCTTGGCTGTCTGCCTGTTCTTCGGTGCTGATTAATTCAGAGGACTGATTTTCACTCTCTGGCCTGTGCGGGTGTATCCTTCGAGCGCCAGGGCGTCAGGATGCCCGAGACAACTCGACTTCACCACATGTCAGAAGAAAATCCATTTATAATGTGCGTTAAATGGACAAAACTGCACATAGTATATTAACTGCCAAAAGAATCGCGTTAGTTAGACTGGCATTGCCTGGCATAGTCACTTGATTGTCTCCATGTTATAATTATAGCATGAAGAATAAAAAACATATTTGCACTATTTGGATGTGCTGTGTCATTACTGGGATGTCGATATGAGTGTGTATGATGTTTTTTTTTTAATCTGGGGTACGATGCTGTTATATAACGGCTGCAATGCAGGCTGCTTGAACAGGCGGGGGGGGTTGGGCCACGGGATTTCTCGTCCGGACTTTGTGTGGCTCAGGGCGGGATGCTCGATGCGTTCGTGGGGCGGCTGCCCTCCCCATAACCCGGACCGTCATCATTTCACTTTGCGTGCTGTTTATTCTGTTTCGACTCCTCTGATGGCAGCGAAGGCCTCTGTTTCTTTTATAGAGGCCCGGGGTGTAAACATTCCAGGTCACAAAAAACACACAGTACAAAACTTCCAAAATATAAGAGTCGTGTTATTTGCAGATGAGTACTTACTATTCCGTAAATAAATGGTGGTTTATGGTTTATTCGTTTCTAATCTTAATTATGTGAGCGTTTTATTGCACTTGCATTTTACTATCCATATATTAATTACTGTCTATACACGAATTAAACAAATAGCAACATTTTGTTGTTGTTTGTAAATCTCACCAGGCGTGAGCTGCTTAAAATCAACAAGTATACACATTTGTTCTGATTTATATTTCGCAGGGTTCGCCACTTTCCATGTGGGTAATACATATTTTATGATGTAGATCGATTGTGACCTAAATTAAAATGCATGTCCAAGTTCATTACTGTTTCATTGGTGGCATTCAGCTATGATAATTTTTTTACAGGTTAGGAGCTTTGCAGGGGGTTAAATCATTTCCTGCATGCTGTATAAAAAATGAAACCGATATGCTTTACAGGTAAATGCATCTGTTACTGGAGGCATGATTTGTCGAACACCTAAACGCAGAAACGTGTAACAGCAGAGGGAATGGGCACATTTAAAGGCGCTAATCCTGCTTGCGTGCTTCTCTGAACACTGAGACCAAACGCTGCCGAGTCTTTCCAAAAACTAAGACTTCATTTCAGAGAGACTTGTTTCCTTGGTAACCGGTCTGGTTAAAATTTTCGCAGGTACTCAGATGTTACTTGGTCTGTATTATGTGCTGTTTCCCGTTGGTGATCTCCTTCTCTGTGCAAAGGCTATTTCAATTAATAATCTTAAACTATTTTCAATCATAACGCAGCATGTCAAAGATAAATATAATTCCCTTGGTTGTGTATATAAGTCAGAATTAAGTGTATTTAATCTTAAAATTGCTGCTCTGAGGGATAAAACCAGAAATTTGATTTTCAAATTAAATAGGCTAGTTTAGCTGTATAAATTTATATATGTGAGTATTATTATTAAAAATTAACTAGTCTATATTCATTTCATATAATATTTGTTAGGGGTTGCAGGCAGGCTTTGTAAAAAAAAAACCTTAACTTATCCATTTTTTGTTAAATACAACCAACATTAGACTTTTAGGAACAACAAGTTTGATGTCACCAGCTTGCCAGAGAAGTTTCTTCGCCTTCCATTTTACAACAAGGCTGTTTTGAGGTTGGTCAGACAGATAGTCCAAATGTCATCTTTTCTTTCAATATTAGCCTGGTTATGAGCTTGTCTTTTTTACGCATACAAAAATGGTTATTAGGTAACCCATAATTTACACCATATCGCATTTTGTAGGCTATAAACGCCAGACGGCATTCTTAAATGAAACATTTTATGCTACATATTCAAGACATGTATACCCTTCCGCCCACGCAATGGTCTCCTATTGTGTTCGACACTCTCCACCAATTTTTATGGTACGTTCATCTTTAGATGCGGACCTCAAGGCGTTACATGGAGTACAAAGTCCACATATTCGGCACGATTAATAATGTGTATCACTAATGTAATCCGAATAGATACAGCTCGATGTGTGGTGAAGCGCGGAGGGACAGCAACAGCAGAGACGCCGGGGAGCGCGCATCCGTGTGCGAGCGCCGCTGTCAGGACCAAGGACAGCCACAGACACTGACTATCGCAGTGAAGCGGACGCGCGCTCAGTGCAGTCTCCGGCTCCGCCGAGGTGCGATCCAGCGGACGAAGCGAAGCCGGAAGACTGCTTTATTACGGGAAAGCAACGCATCTACATCCGTAACTACATTCTGGTGCGATGCTCGGATAATCGGAGCAGGATCGACATCTATGAATATCGTCGGGTGCAAAGCCATGCAATGAACAGCGGGATGCAAGAAGCGGCAACCTAAAGCGCGCTGGTAGGCTCATATGCGGTCGACGGTCGTGCACATTCCTCCACAGTGCATAGAGATCTGAAAGCGAGCCGATCGGGAGCAGAAACAGTAGTGTGGATCGGGTACGCCGCGCCGGCCAGCAGAGAAGCGCAAAAGCAGCGGCTGCGAGCCCGGGACGCGGCTGGATCAAGATGCGTCTGATGCTGATGGCCGTTTTCCTCTCCTGCTCCGTCGCGCGGGTGGCTTGCGAACCGAAAATCGTGAATATCGGCGCCGTGCTCAGCCAGAAGCGGTACGAGCAAGTGTTCAAGGACGCGGTCACTCAAGCTAACCAACTATACGGGAGAGACAAATTCAAACTGAACGCCATTTCTGTCACCCACAAGCCCAATGCCATCCAGATGGCACTCTCGGTCTGCGAGGACCTCATCTCGAATCAGGTAAACCCATCCAGCGCACAACGGCTCCCGTCTCAGCCCGTCCATATGTACCCCTGACAGCCTATTTCTGAAAAGCACACTAATTTCCATGGTTCGCCGGCGACCGGCGTTTCCCCCCCCACGCGTAATGCAGCAGATCCTCCGGCATCGCCGCTTGTCACGCACATGTTCCGTGTTTTCGGTGCTTTTTTGTTCGGGGATCGTGCGATTGCCTCCTTTCTCGGTGCTTCAGTCACCGAGCACTGAACTCGGGGAAGGACTTTTGGTTTGCGGGCGCTACAAAGCGTATTTTAACAGTCCACCGTTAAAACATGCAATAAATTATTACTAAAGGTTTCGTAGTCTGCCTGCTGCATGGCTCCTTATTGTACACCGCACTGTGTACTCACTGATGCCTATGTGTATAAGACCAACGAATTTATATTCAATCTAGCACATATTTTGTTACTTCCTTTGCATTTAAATACATTTATAGGCAATAAAACCATATATGCATCTTTAAAATATTACATAGATCATCGTTTTGAGCATTTTTCAGGATTTATAACGATAGGGTGAATTGAACCGAATAACAGAATAAACAATCTTGATGAGGATGTCAAAAATGTAGGCCTATTTCCACAGTTTAATCATTTGTATGTCCTGATATATATAAAAACGCATGATGCACATAAAAAAGCATACGGCCGTTTTCAAGTAGCCTTTAACATATTTTAATTAGACTATAGCATTGGATGCAGGATGTTCCGAGGTGTATTATAGTTTCATTGAAACGTATACAGAACTATAACAATTACGAAAGCGCAAATTATAAAGAACCTTCTTATTATTAAGGTGTTCATGAAACATATTCATTACATATATCGGACTGGATCACACTGCCGACGTCCATAGAGCGGCCTTTTTATAACAGTGTCGCATTGTAGCTGGTTTTCCCGATACACCAGCGAACTGAAGACGAGACCGCAGAGATTTCGCCGGAATAAAGTAATTAACGCTGAGTTTCCCCCGCGATAAGCTGCGGGCGTCTGAAAACGGGGCAGATTGAAGACGTTTGGATGGTGTTTTCAGAAGTGCTGGCAGAGGAAATTAATGCGGAGCCTATTAACTGAGCTACAGGGATGATTTAGTATCTATAAAGTATCCGCTATGAATTGACTACAGATTCTGCTGAATTAGGTGACGCATCCAGAATTAGACGCGTCTGCCGCAGATTCTCTGTTCACTTTCTGAGTGCTTTTCGCCGACTAGGCGTTTAATATGGCGCCTGGCCAGCGACTATCACTTATTACTTATCGGGGGACGAAGGCCTTTAAGACTTTCATTACATGTTTAATTGGGCATTATAAAACGAAGTTTTTACACGCTCGAAAGAATCGCTCTGCGTTGCAAAGATTGTACTTCTGACGGCACGTTCAAGTTTACAAGTGTTTTTCGCTGGAAAATATTGCAGTAAAGTATGCCGAAATGTGTTACTGCAGTTCTTTCAGCCTCTAGAATAAGTTTGACAAACAGAACTTAAAAATACAGCTTTATATAATGGTAGGACAGGGCTGAGCCGTGTGACCGGACATCTGCGAGCAGCAGGATGAGGCAGTGCAGTAGTGCGTGGGTGAGGCTGGCCTGCAGTTGGGTACCATAGGACAGGGCTAAAAGTGGGTGCTAAAATATCGTGCCCCTAATTAGCCTCAGCAATATTATCCAGCTGTATAAACCTGTAAGCTTTGGGAAGGTCACCTCAAGCAGTGTTATTTTAAAGAAGCTGAATTCAGTTTGCATTGTCCCACACAAGAATATAAAATAGTCACATGAACTAGGTCTAGTATATATAAATAGGTCCTAAATTTATCTACTGGCTTCATGGTCTGTTTCCCCTTGACCATAGCAGACTTACATATGCTATTGGTTCTCCAAAAATTAGACCCTCTTTAGGGTATCAGTCCATATTTTTTATGCATTGTTCTTTCTAGGACAATTCGAGTTGTCTTATCATATATCTGCTGAATTAGGCAAGGCAGAAATCTTGAGCTAGCGGCTAGCTGGAAATGACCTCTTTCTGTAGAAGAGGGTTATATTTCTCTTTGAGAGGTTTAAATGGAGCATATCATTAAGGACAGACCAGCAAGTCCCTTGGCATCAGTGCAGGTCCATGAACATAGCATGCACCTATGGTAAGGAGCAGGTGGAAGGACCTTCAGGCACTCCTCTCTCCTTCTGACAGGTGTATGCCATCCTCGTCAGCCACCCACCGCAGTCCAACGACCACCTGACCCCCACCCCCGTCTCGTACACCGCAGGGTTCTACCGCATCCCCGTGGTGGGGCTGACGACTCGGATGTCCATCTACTCGGACAAGGTGAGTCTGGGCACGAGTGTTTGAGTCAGAGGTCTTTTGAGGGGTGGGCAGCCCACCCATGCCGTGAATGTGCAACAAGGCAGTATAAATGGTCTCCAACCTCATTTACAGTGAGAGCTACATCTACACAGAAAATACTTATGGGAACTATATATGATGCAAGATTATAGAAGCTAATGATTGGTCAAATTTGGTCTGTCCCTAATGGGTGGGCTGACATTCTGTTTGGAAGGACAATGCCCACCGATAGCCACGCCCCATTCTTCAGACCACTTTAAACACAGGATTCATTTTAATGTCCAGTGAAATACATGCAAGGCCTTCATTTTACAAAAAGAAACACCTAAATTTGCACAGCGTAAAGGACTTACAATTGCTGTTATGTCTGTATAAGTATTACAGAAAAAACAGCAAGAAGTCATTTAATCCTCACAAAATTCTTTCATTGACATCTGTCCTGTACTAAACCTGATATAATCAATGCCTCTTTTCTTTAACAAAAGCTAGCAAATGCCTTTTATGCAGAACAATCTAATTTACATTCAGTTTACATGGTTTTTGCACACTGTCTGAAGTGCGAGGTGGTGTCTGCGGTGTCTGCTTGTGGCACTTCCTCAATTTAACAACGGGGTGCTCAGGAAAGGAGAAGATCGGCATCAGAGCTACCTGCTTCTCCTACCCGCAGGCGGCTGCGCGCAGGGCTGATGGTTCCATGAGGAATTCAACACAGAAGTCACTTTCATTTCGAGTGAGGCCAACTTAGTAAAAGGCTGTGTCTTACACTAATAATCTGGGGATTGTGCCTTTCTATTGCGCCCTGTTCAGAGCAGAGCAGTGACCTGCCTCATTAACCGTGACTTGTTCCTTGAAGTCGGCTGGGGCTTTATGCACCAGGACTCTCCTTGTACATATTTAGCCAACGCCTTTGTCCAAAGAGACGAAAGAGTGATGATCATAGAATAGAGTCAGACAGTGTCCCCAGAGCAGTCGGGGTTAAAGGCCCAGCAGTCATGGGACCCTGCGATCACAGACACAGCGTCCTAATCGGCGCGTTCAGACCCCACCCCATGTCCTGTTGTTGAGTAGACTGACCTTAGATCACATGACACCCAACACGGTCTCAGCTCTATGCGAGATTGTTTCTGGTCTTCTGTCCGTCTCATGCTAAGAACTGAGGGTCACTAGGCTGTGGTGGTATTATGGTAATATGGAATACTGCAGTATTTTGGGTATACTTTGGCATTTTGGAATTAGCCGAGCAGGTGGTCCGAACTGCAGATTTTTATTGTGGTGGAACCTCCTCTCCCCCACGGGGCTACATTTTATTGCTAAGATTTAAAATACCGTAATTTTGAAAATACTGTCAAAATACTGCGTGCTGTGGTGTAATTTCTGGACGCTACGATGGTATGAAAAATTAGATACTGCTCAAGCCAATTGGTCACCATAGTTAAACTCCACCTACCCCCCCCCCCCCCAGAGCATCCACCTATCCTTCCTCCGGACAGTCCCGCCCTACTCCCACCAGGCGCACGTGTGGTTTGACATGATGCGGGAGTTCCGTTGGAATCACATCATCCTGATCGTCAGCGATGACCACGAGGGCCGCGCCGCCCAGAAGAGGCTGGAGACACTACTGGAGGAGAGGGAAACCAAGGTGAGATGCAATAAGGCCAGCCCAGCCCCATCCAGAGGCCAGCCAGGGCACTGCGGGCGTGACTGTTGCGTGTGCGTGTGCGTATGTGTTGACTCGTGTTGACTATTTCAGAGGTCTTCTATGTATGTAACTGTTTTCTTTTTCTGTTGTGTAAACACATCTCTTTCCATTTTGTAACATTGGCTAACATTTTTTATGCTAGAGGCATCAACAGCGTCTTAAGTGGTTAGCTGAGGAAACTGTACATTATGGTCATCCCACATTGCTTTTGCCACAGTCAAATTCTCCTGTGTCAACCCAAACCGGGAGCAAACGAGTGAAGGCCATAACCTGGGGCTGTGCAAAACATCAATAACTTTCCGACATATAACCCTGCGTGGGTCCCTAGCCTCTATCTCCAGTCCTAAGTGGCTCTTTAAAGCAACGGTGACCTGACATATTTCAGGAGATGCTAGCGGCCCAGTTATTGTCCTGGTTTCAGACTTTCAGAGGTCTTGATGGTCTCAGCGCGCTGCTAAACAATGAACAAATGGTACCGGATTCAAGTGTGGTGCGAGCTTTTGAGGTGTGGCGATCGGGATTGATGTCGATTCGCTGCTCCGAGGATGAGCCAGTCGCCGAATGTCGAGTTTGCCCTGGATATTTACGATCGCGGCCTGTCTTGGATCTCCTATCGCGGATCGTTGCTTCAGCAATGTCAGAATTTATTGGGAATGATTATGAATGTATTGTGTTTTGAGCTGATCTGTATTGCTGTTATTTATGTCTTGTGAAAATTGTTTGTGAATGTATTTCATAACACATTGACTGAATCTGCCAAGGGCTTGTTCGCCTGTTCATGGTCACTTTCTATGGCATTCAAGCAATTTCTCTAAATATTATACATCTTTCATGAAGTACTATTACATTTAGAAGACACCAAGTATTATATGCTTTTTATAGATTTGTTTTTTAATGGAGCGATTTGGGTCAAGCCTGCTGGTGTCAGTATTCACAGCAAGGACCTTCCCGGGTCTTGATCTAAGCACTTTTAAGCACTATTTCTTGACTTTAACCAAAACACTACCCACTGAATCAATTGTGCTGTTCGCACTTTCTCCTGCTTTACAGTTCAGTGGATAGCTATGTTGGCAAATAGTTCTGAAGGATTATGTATCGTAGAATACCACTCTGTGTTCTGTTTTTAATGCCTTGTAATCTTAGTGCTTATGCACATTGATTTGATGAAACATTGAATTAAGCTGTTTTATGTGTCTGGTACTTACTTTTATTCCAGTGGACTACATGACACCTGGCATAAAGCATTAAATGTTTATGGGCAGAAAATGATCACATTCTCTTGTCGAAAAGGACATACCGTATGTGGAAATTTTCCGTGCTTTGAATTTGTGACGATGAGCTTTTCTTGGTGGTGCGAGGTCTCCCAGTGTCGTTATCGTAAGCGATGCACTTGCAGACCTAGTGAGCGGTTTCGGGCTAATGCGGCTATGCGGTGGAACGTGCATCCTCAGCCTTGACTCAGCGTTGCGACCCTCTGCTCAAAGCTGCATGGTAACTTCTCTGGCACTTCTCTGGTAACTTAAGATTGTTAAATCTTAAGTTACCGCTTAAAGATGGTTAAGCGTGACGCCTACTCAGGAAGGCAGAAAAGCTGCATGATTACATTAGAAGGTACAGAAATGCTTTAGCCGCTGTTGCTGTACAGGCTACACTTTTCACAAGCAAGGCATTTCAGTAACACTTTACTTGAGGCGACGCAAATAATCCACTATTACGCTGTTACTTATGCATTACTTCGCCACAAATTAAGTGTTAGTTACAAACTGATACCATGTTTATTTATCATTAATGAATCGTCACACATCTTATATCCTAAGCAAGTACTATATGTGTTACTACATCTGTTAATTCTGTAAATCTTAGTGAGCTATTGAAGGAACTAATAATGAACAACACAGGTGAAATGCTGGTCTTATGTTTGTTCATTGTTAACGAATCATGCATCTTTCATCCTAAGTAGCCACTATACTTGTTCATGATTTCTATTCCAATAGTAACTGAGTTACTATTAAGTATTTGTGTGACCTCGAGTAAAGTATTACTGGCATCTCATAAGGGACAATGTGAAACGTAATTATCAGATTGTGTGACGTAAGGACAGTACTTTCTGAACAATCGTCGAAACCCGCAGAAAGCAGAGCAGCTGGACTCGCACTGGTGCTGGCTTTATGGATTTCCCCATCGTCCCACATGTTGCGCTGAGGTCTGTTATCCCTTAAAAAGGGCGTTTAGTATGTAGCAGAAGCTCTCGTCAACAGAATGCGGTGAGAAGCGAATCGCAAGCGCCGGCTTGCGTTTCATCGCCTTTGGTTTCTTTGGGTGTTCCGTCGTTTTCTCCATAGCGATTCGCGCCGCGTACCTCTGCTTTCATGGTTTTTGCTGTGTTGATTTGTCATTTGTGGCGAACATGGATGCGGGCGCGACATCATAGAGATTGTAACTTATGTTCATTGGCTATGTTTGCTGTCAATCAGAAGCCGGGGCATGACCTCATCGCTTAACGTTAGATTAACAAAAGAACAAAAGCTAAGAAAATCTTTGTAGTTTCAATTACAAAAAACAGGAACATGCAAAGACCTAGATGAGAGTAATTGACAGAACAGGCCACCCTGGGCAAGTCTGACGTTTGTATTTAACTTAAATAATTCTAGTGGGTGATGATTCTAATTAACTACTCAATGCAAATTATTAACCAGTTTAACAAAGCTCAAAAATGCTGTCATGTGATATTTAATAAATTTTGATTTGATTTTTTTAATGAAGCAAATTATCTCTAGATTCTGACATGCATTCTCATATCGCCCTTCCTGTAGGTAACATACAATTAAAAACACAGCAAAGGGTTCAGCGGCGGTTTGTGTTCAGTCCAGCATGGCCCATTCTGGGACCGAGTTATGCATCTCTGTGTCCCGCTTTCATGCATCCCACACACACACACACACACACACACACACACACTGCTTCTCCCTAGGCGCGCACAGCTACTTAACTCCGCCCCCTGTCCCATGTGCGCTGATTAACCGGTCACCGATTGGAAGAGGCAGCACTATGGGCAGCATTCATCACGGGTCCTTGTTTCTTACCCCAGAACACAATGGGCTTGTACCGCTGGAGTTTTCACATGGGGAGGTTTGTGAAAATCCAGATGATTCTATACACCAGTGGTGAACTTAACTGAACTTAAGATGTGTAAAGTACAAGATCGTACTCTTTGCAATGTATTGCTTTATTAATGGTATAAGAGAGAGTCTTATATTGGGGTGGGCAATATTAATACAAAGATCTGTTTACCGGGGGCTTGAATCAAGCCAAATTAAATATTTGGGGGGGGGGGGCATGCCCCCCTCTCTCCATTCCAGTTCCTTCACCCTTGATTTATAATATTTTTTATTGTTAGTCCGGAATCACTGCTGCAGGTTAATAAGCAATGGAGACACATCTGGGATCAGGGTCCCTTTAAGAAGTCCACACTAATCATGTGGGAGGTAATGCTGTAATTAACCAGGCCAGTCACAGTGCAATGAACTCCAAATGTGCAGAATCACCTGGCATCCCATCAGGGCGCCCCCTGTTGAGAGCTTGCTGGAATAGGCTCCAGGCCCACTGTGTCCGTCTGTTGGATAAAGGGAATTGAAAATAAATGGTTGTTTCAGTATCATCTGAAAAAATGCGGGACTAGATTACGTGTAAATGCAGCTCTCTGCTCTGTCCGGGGTCTTAAAGTCATGAACTGCTGGCATATAAACACAGACAGGTATCTTTATATGAATATGAGAGGCCTGATTGGCTAAGTGGGCAGGTCGATATAGATTGTGGAAACAGTATATTACACTGAGGTTTTCTTCACATTAACAGTGGACATGTGACTCCAAGGTGGACAATGACTGATTGTCCAAAAATAGAAAGTTAATAATATTTAAAGTGCTCAGTGTCCTCTAACGACGTAACCAAAGACCAAACTCCTTAAGTGTGACACAGTATCATACCTTTTTTTTGAAAGTTATAAAAATACAATATTAGCTGCAGAATGGTAACATTCTGTATCAAAAACTATGCAGAGATTATGTAGCAGTCTAGTGCAACATATTACAGTCAATTGACATTGATAAAAGGTTATAATGTTCTCAGATGGATGATTCCAGGAAGTATGTAACAGGAATAGCTCTTGGAGGAGACTTCAAAGGACAATACCTATTTAAATATGAGTTTCTATTTTAACATTATACCTTGTCCTTGTGAAACTATAAGGACAGGACTCTGAACTGGGTAAGCGAGGGGTTAGTGAAACAAAAGAAATGAATAATTGATGACTCTGGAAGAAAATTAGGTGATATTTCTATAATACGCTGCAGGGATACACAGGGCTGTGACCGTTTAAGGTCGCATTTTTTAAGCGACTGAAAGCAGTCGTTAGCCATATTCGAAGATCATTTTGATATCTGAATAGCAAATCATAACAAAAAATCTGTACCATAAGATACTGGAAGTTTATTTAGGGTTAAAAGTCACTGATGGCTCATCTGTTACAAAGTACAAATGATGCATGAGAACAGGATCCATTAGAGATGGAAATCATCATTTTCAGTGAATCAGTTCTTTCAAATAATAAATAGCTGTTCGAATTCGTTCATTGATTTGTTCACTTGCAGCACGTCCCCCTAGGCTGAGTTTTTTTGCTCTGAGTATGTGTCTGACTGTCATATTTTAGACATATGCGCATTATTACAAAAGAAGGTGGTGGAAGAGAGGGTGTTTTAGTTGTTGACGGCGTGATCTACTTCACACATTCAAGAGCAAATCAAACAATTAATCACCAACTGAATGAAAAGAACAAAAATCAACCGAACGACAACTCAGTGAACAAATAGAAAAACTGAGCAAACTGAACGATGAATCACTCACTGAAACAACTAACCAAAATGAATGAATTCAACACTGAGTCACTCATTGAAGCAATGGTACGAAATTAACAATAAATCAGTCCCTGAACAAACTGAGCGAACCGAAAATTGAATCACCTGATGAATGAGGTGGCATTAAATCAGTCGTTGAACAAACTGAAGGAAGACTCGCTCGAACGAAATGAACCGAACAAATCAGTACAGTCATTTTGTTCACTTACAAGATTGATTCATGAACAATACAAGTATTGTCACTATAGGTGCTGTCTTGTAGGTGATGCACAAGACACACTTCGTCGGGGCAAAGCATGCTGGTATCTCGTGTCAGCCTCAAAACAACGCGTATCGTCCGACGTGGGATGGAGCGTGTTACGAGTGGCGGTTTTTGATGTCTTTGCAAGCCCCAGTGTTACGGATTCCAAAATTTGAAGCAGAAAACTGGAGATTTGTTGGAATGCTTTACTGCACACCATTTTCAACTGTTTATAATACTCTTCTGTGTCTGCATATTTTCTCTGTGCACATTATTCATCAGAATAAAAAAAGGAACTATGAAAACCTCGACCAACTGTCCTATGACAACAAGCGAGGACCCAAGGTATATTTTGCATGGTCAATGCACGCCGCCCACCGATTCTCTAAACCTAGCAGCTAGAAAACCAGTCAAGCAGTCAACAGCCGACCAGAAATGTTCTTGGTAGCACGTCTTTTTTGTTTTTTTTTTTTATTACATTTTTTACTTTCGGGCATTTTTAATATGATTTGAATCGAGAATGGTTTTATGTTGGAAAAAAAAAATTATGAGAAAAAAAAGAGCGGCCAGCTTTTACACTTTATTTTTGTGTACAGGAATGCATGTGTTCAAAGCAAGGGGTTTGCAAGCCTTTTCCTTTGTGCGGATCTGGTAGCGTGGGACCGACGCTTACCATGCACTACCTCCTCCCATCCCGCAGCACTTTTCAAATTTTTTCTTTGGGAAAGAAGCCCACTCCCCTCCTCTTCCCTTCCACCTCTTTTTTTTTTAATTTTTTGGTTGCATTGGTCTTCTTCCCTCCTTTCTACCTCTAACATGCACGTCCCTTTTTGGAGTCTTGATAACCTTCAGTTTGCATGCCGAAATGCAGAACTTTTATCTTTCCAGGCTTATTTTTTTTATTTTTTTAGTTGAAACTATTCTCTTGGATCTCTGTCATTTTTTCTCTCTTTTTCAACGAAAAAAAAAATAAATAAAAAACCGAGCGAGCGATCCCGCCAACAAGACCAAAGGGGAGCATGGTTCTAGGTGGGGGTAAGTAGCCTACTTGACTGATTCTGTACCCTAACCGCAGGCAGAGAAAGTTCTGCAGTTCAACCAGGAGACAAACATAACCGCGCTTTTGGTGGAAGCCAGGGAGCTGGAGGCCCGCGTCATCATTCTCTCTGCCAGGTGAGAGTCACTGCCCGAGTCGGACCCTTTGTGTGGAGCTGCTGCTGTTTTTCTCAGCATAGACTCTGCCTGGAATTAAATGCGGTATATCTGTCAGCGGGGCCGCAGATATACACAATAAATACGCATAAGCACTTGCTGAAATGGATTAGAATCTATTAGGGTTAGGCCTAAGAAGAGCAGTGTGGTGGGAAAGCGTGCAGTGCGGGCAGCTCAGCCGGGGCCTCGTGTTCAGTGTTTTGTGTCAGGATCTTGTGCCTGCTTTCTCTGCGTGTGAATGTTACCTCTGCTCCCCCTTCACACACGGAGTCAGTTTCAATCCAGCCCTTTAGCCACGACATAAACTGAGGCGTTGTGACACACGGAGGTAAGTGGTCTCTTACGGGGGACGCACTGTCCCCACAAAAGCTCAGTATGCTGCACTTTATTCAAATGACTACCAGGAAAAATGATAAAACACTAAAGATGATGCAACGGGACCAAAGTCTCTTTAAGTGGAGCAAACTGAAAACAATGATGAATCTGTAATGCACGAAGAACGGCAGGACAATTACAGAAAGGTACTATAACAGCCTTCCCCCTAAGTCTGACCCTGTTTAAGCTTCACAGTCCAACATGGGTCAGCTGGGCTTTGGCTGTGAATATCATAACCAACTCGGTACTGTGAAGGAACCAGCAAACCAAGGCCTAACTAACGGCAAGGAACTTAACCAGACGCTACATTCCTGGACTCTCCACTAAATGAACAGAAATATAACAGATGACTGGGTGGTTTTATGTTTCATATTTCTAAATTTACAACATGAGTTCGGAATTTTAGCGATTATGAGAAACATGTATTTCATTAAAAAAAGATGAATATGACAGTTAGGCCCTGTTTAGAAACCGCTGCCATAATTTATACGTGCGACTACTGAGTGACAATGATATCCCAAGTTTATGTAGTTTATATAGTCGGTCTATATAGCAGAGAGCGAGCAGAGAGCACTGTGCGCGTGACGTCATGGCCGGCCGGCCGCTCACGGCTTCTGTCTGCCCCCAGCGAAGAGGACGCAGCGACGGTGTACAAGTCCGCTCGCTACCTCAACATGACGGGATCTGGTTACGTGTGGCTGGTCGGGGAGAGGGAAATGTCTGGTAAAGCCCTGAGCGAAGCGCCTGATGGTACGTAGCTGAGCAACTATTTGTATTAATGCCAAATATAAACAAATAAATAAGGGGCATTTTTTTTTGGTTTCTTTTTTGGGAGTGGGAGTATCGCGATCCGCTGTGGAGTTCAGTATAACTTTCATTTAATTGATAATGGTGCATGCAAAAACCCGTAAAAAGTCTTTCGCAGTAGCTTGCATAAAAGTATGTAATTATGGTCTTTGTTTTAAATGTGTTTTAACTCTTCACCCCTGTTGTTTTAAATGTGTTTTAAGCTTCTGGGTGCAAGGTGTTAATTTTGTTTTTTCCAGAAATGAAGCTGGGTTTGTGTGTATGTGTATGTGTGTGTGTGTGTATTGTTTATGATATGTTAATAGATTGGCTCTCGTGAATTTGTTAATGGTGTTTTTCAACCCGGCATTGACGTGTTTTCTGAAATGTTATGGTAAGCGATCGCTGTCTTTCTCCTCTTGGATTTTGCACACTTTCACATCATGGTCATGAAAAACACACACACACACACCCACACACACACACACACACACACACACAGATGTCTCATAAAGCAACGGCACATGTAATAGCCAAGTCCTGCCTGCTGTCCTTCTCCTGGAACTTGCTGAGGTTGGCAATCTCACATGCCACTTCAGCATCAGTCCACCAGATGTCTTATATAGATTTTTGCAGCTAAAAAAAAATTAGGCAAATTGAGACATACAATCCAACAGTTCAGTCTGAACTCCTTCAGCAGGCATTTTGAATGGTTCTCGGGTAATATGGCACGTTCACTGTAATCCTGAGTTCAGTGTCGTGAGTCTGAATACTTTCTGCAATGTCGACTGGGTAGGTCTGATTGGCCTCCAGCTCATCAATGGCAAGAATGAGTCGGCGCACATCAACGATGCCGTGGCGGTGGTGGCACGGTCCATCCAGGAGCTCTTTGAGAAGGAGAACATCACGGAGCCCCCACGTGGATGCGTGGGCAACACCAACATCTGGAAGACGGGGCCCCTCTTCAAACGGTGAGGCCAACGTTGCTTTTACTGCCTTCTCGTGTTTACAGAGTGAGACTCATTCGTAGGAGAGCAACTAAGGGAATCATTATGGCTGTCCAGGTCTTTCTGAAGGGTACGTGTCACGAACTGTGGGATTTGCTGCTGCTCCAGCTCCGTCAAGTAGTTTATTATAAGTCCTCATTCTATCACTCAGCTCGGTTTTTCCGCAGCATCTTCAGTGTTTGCATCTTTTCTCCCTGTCTGTGAATTTAACTGCAACCTGTGTTGTTCATGTAGGACTTATGTAGGAGGTTTCCGCACTGATTTCAGTGCCCCAACAGTTGTACCTGTTAGATGGACACGTTGCTTCCCGTTTCCAGTTCACTGTTTGTGTTCAGTGCCGGGACTCCAGCGGCCTTTTTGAGGAACCGCTGCGAGGATTGTTTTGAGGACCCTCGTGAGAATCGTCCGCATGGCGCATGGAGATGAATACCTCCTCACTGCAGATCTTTGACTTTTCCTCAGAGTTCTGATGTCGTCTAAGTATCCGGAGGGCCTGACGGGGCGCGTGGAGTTCAACGACGACGGCGACCGCAAGTTTGCTCACTACAGCATTCTCAACTATCAGAAGAGTCGGCTGATTCAAGTGGGCGTCTATAACGGCACGCAGGTGCGCCCAGCGTTCATGCTTTCACAGGGGGCGTGCCCATTGGCTCGTTCCATGCCTGTGTCTGAAAGGCCATGGGTTTGAATCCTATGGCTGGCAAGGTGATCATATCACCCTTGGGCCCTTGAAGAATGACCTTAGCCCCAACTGATGTAGGGGTGCTAGATGCTGGCTGAACATGCGCTCTGGCCCCCAAAAGTTTTGCTCACTTGTATGTGTAGGTGTGTCTTTATCAATCACTCGAGAACGAGAAGGGGTGTGTGAGAACCAAAGCATTAATCTGCACCTTTAATCGCAGTACAAGTGGGGTATGTTTCCTTTTAGGATGAGAACCTATAAGGTCCTTGACCTTTGTAACTCCCCCTCCCCCTGCCCTTTGAAGTTTAACAACTGTAGCATTTTCTTGGTCACAAGCAGAATTGACTCCCTTGAAGTCCATTGGCGGTATGCTGCAGAGTTCAAACTGCTGGTGCAACCTTTTTCTGTCTCTGAATTTATCAAATTCCATCTTAGGTTGTGTTGAACAATCAGAGGAAGATCATCTGGCCTGGAGGAGAGACAGAGAAACCAAGAGGCTTCCAGATGTCAACAAGACTTAAGGTAACAAACCACCCATGCAGGTGCCAGTAATTGTTCCACCTGTACCAGTTAAGCTTGTGCACTGGAGATACTGGGGGCTGTCTGTTTGGGGGACATAGGAAGAATTAGCTGTGACATCAACATTCATTGTCTCTGTTTCTTCTGGCCCTTATAGATAGTCACCATTCATCAGGAGCCCTTTGTTTACGTGAAACCCACCCTTCTGGATGGGACCTGCAAGGAAGAGTTTACACCAAATGGAGTCTTAATTAAAAAGGTGATCTGCACGGGGCCCAATGAGACCATCCCAGGTAACAAAACAGGAACGTTAATGTTGTCACTGTACTTTGACTACCTCTCCAGTCCCAACAACTCTCTCTTGAGTGAATGGATATGCTCACATATATATCTACTAAATGTATTTATATATGTAAGCATATGGACGTTTGAGTCTGTGTGTGCTTGCGCGCTCAGCTTCTCTAAGCTCTGCGTAGGTTAAGTGGACGAGCCTCTCAAAGAGTGATGCTGGGACCTAAGGTTGATTGGCTGCCTTCGCTGGTTTTGTTACAGGACGCCCAATTGTGCCTCAGTGCTGCTACGGCTTCTGCATCGACCTGCTGATCAAGCTGGCAATGACCATGAATTTCACGTACGAGGTGCATTTGGTGGCAGATGGGAAGTTTGGGACACAGGAGCGGGTAGGTCAATTTTGAGAAACAGGGAACCGGTGCCAGGGGAACAGGAAACCGAACCAAGGGGGGCATTTTTTCCCCCCACTGCCTCTCAAGTGGGATTAGGACCAGAATTCTGTGATCACAACACCAGAACACGAGCATATTATAATTGTGTAGCCATCCGAAGCCTTTGCGTACATTATGCTGGGGTTGCAGATTTGACTGGGCCAGTCCTCAGTATGATTAAAGGGAAGTTTGAAGCAGTCTGTCCCTCGGCTTGATAAAGGGCCTAGGTGTCTGGCGCCAAGGTCAAACTTTTCTTTAACTTAATGAGGTTCCTTTTCTTACTCTTTTGTGCAAGAAAACATGGACCTGCTACTTAGAATATCACGGATTCACAGTTTTCTCCTGTCTCTGGTTTTGCTCATTCTCCTGGCCTCACCATACCAGCACCCCATGTCTTCAACATATCCATGCAGTCTTGGATGACAGGTTTAGGAAGTTTGCATGTTCATCCCCATCTTTTGCCACTTTTGCCTCCAACTGCTCCAGCTTCCTCCCACAGTCCAAACAAATGCGGTTTACGTTGACTGATGTCATCAGTGTGCGCCATAACTTTTCTCAGAAAGGAGCCACGCTTGTACCAGTTTTGCAATGGACAATTAGTTATTTAAATCAAAAGCAGTACAAGCTCTAGACAGGAAATTGCATTCCGGCATCCAATGAAGTGCCCTTTTAATTTGAAGAGCAAGTCACAGCTCTCACATCCCATTCTTATCACATGACCTTTGACCTGCTCCTGCGTCACGTCCCATAGGTCAACAACAGCAACAAGAAAGAGTGGAACGGCATGATGGGAGAGCTTCTGGGAGGCCTGGCTGATATGATTGTGGCCCCACTCACGATCAACAATGAACGAGCCCAGTACATCGAGTTCTCCAAACCTTTCAAGTATCAGGGGCTCACAATCCTCGTGAAGAAGGTATCCTCCCATAGACTCATTACCTATGCAGGGCCGTCCACTGGCTAGCTAATGTGAAAGTATTCTGTTGTTCAACATCACTTTTTGTATGTTTTTCTCTTTATAGCAACACCATCTTAATTAATCAAGTCAGTGCTAAAAGTACCCACAATAATAATTCATTATCATTACAGCTATGCAGTGTATTTACTATATACTCCACTTTACAGGGGAATACATAAGACTATATAGCATGAATTTATAATAAATCTCTCCATATATTCCATTATGATCCTGTACTTTATTTATATTGCTTTATTGATATGGTGTACATAGTACTGTGAAAAATCTTTGGTTACCAAAGAAATTTATGTTGAAATGGGACAGAGAGGCAACTGAGGCGAGCCGGCGCGAGCCAAAGCTGTGGGGCTGCGGTGGTGCCCCCTTCTGACCGCGCGTGGCGTGTGTTCGCAGGAAATCCCGCGCAGCACCCTGGACTCGTTCATGCAGCCGTTCCAGAGCACACTGTGGCTGCTGGTGGGCCTTTCGGTGCATGTGGTGGCGGTGATGCTTTACCTACTAGACCGGTTCAGGTACTGTCATTGGCGGGGGGCGGTGAAGGGGGGGGGGTTGTCTGTTTGTCTCTGCCGTGTGCCATCCTGTCTCCTTGGAGCCTGACCTCTCAAACCCATTTTCCATGAGTTGTCTGGAAATAAAAGGAATCCATGGCTGGTTCTCACGCCCCTCTGCTCGGCACGGCGATCTGGGCGGGTGGTGACATTTTCCCGTCTCGTGTACCTGCTGTGACTTTGTCCTCCATGCTACTGCCATCCTTTCAGCCTCCTTGTTACCTCTGTGCCCCCCCACCCCCTACCGTCCGGTCGTCTCAATGTGTCTCCCCATTTCCGCTGGGTTTGAAAGGAGGTAGTGGGGGGGACATCTTCCCTCCGGTGGCTGGGGATGTCCGTTTGTTGGCACGCGTTCACCAGATTCCCCGGATCTGCTTCCCAGCCCGTTTGGAAGGTTCAAAGTAAACAGTGAAGAGGAAGAAGAAGATGCCCTCACCTTGTCTTCAGCCATGTGGTTCTCCTGGGGAGTGCTGCTGAACTCTGGCATCGGGGAAGGTGGGTTTTGGGCCCACCTCTGTCTCTCGCCCCTCCCCTTCATTTATTCAGCCCCCATCTGTGTGCTTTTTGTGTTAACAGACATTGTCGTCCCTGTGTGAGAGTGCTGGGCGCAGGGACGAGGAGGGCGTACCGTGAAACAGAAATGCGGCCTGAGTGCGATGGCTCGTGGGCCGTCCAAAATGAGCCCTGAGTGCGATGGCTCATGGGCCGTCCAAAACGCGCCCTGAGTGCAATGGCTCGTGGGCCAACCAAAACAAGCCCTGAGTGCGATAGCTCATGGGTCGTTCAAAATGAGCCCTGAGTACGATGGCTCATGGGTCGTCCAAAATGAGCCCTGAGTACGATGGCTCGTGGGCCAACCAAAACAAGCCCTGAGCGCGATGGTTCGTGGGCCGTCTGAAACGCGCCCTGAGTGCGATGGTTCATGTGTTTTGCGTAGCGGTGACAGTAAATGCTTAGTGTGTGTGGGCCTGGTATCATGTGACCAGCGGCATGCACATCATCACCCCCTCCCTTCTTCAGCACGTGTGTTGGAAGGACCCTAGGAACGCTGACTGTGCCTCTGCGTGTGCGTGTGTCCCGGGTGCTGTGTGTGTTGGTGTGTACCCCCCACCCCACAGGTGCTCCCCGTAGCTTCTCAGCGAGAATTTTGGGCATGGTGTGGGCCGGATTCGCCATGATCATCGTGGCATCCTATACTGCCAACCTGGCTGCCTTCCTGGTGCTGGATCGGCCTGAGGAGCGCATCACCGGCATCAATGACCCACGGGTGGGTAACGGCTGCACCCACCTGGCCAATCAGCGACCTCCGTTATGGAGTTGCCACACTGTCATTGGTCAGAACGGACATTTCGGTTGCTGAACTGTGAATTGTTTATGTGTCTGATGTGCAATAAGGCAGGGCCACACATAGACATGGCTGGGCCCCTGAATGGGCCCCAATGCCCCCCCCCCAAACCATAGCTACCATTATCCACTCTCACACACTCATGGCCCCTGTTACTGTCTGGACCTCTGACAGTTCCCTTCTCTGGATCAGGCTAGCCTCCTGTACACTGTGATAAGGGGTGATGGTTTAAAGGACAGTGAGTGTGGTTGAAATTAAATGCCCACCCCACCCCCCTCCAAATCCCCCAGCTGCGGAACCCATCAGACAAGTTCATTTACGCCACAGTGAAGCAGAGCTCAGTGGACATCTACTTCAGGAGACAGGTGGAGCTGAGCACCATGTACCGACACATGGAGAAGCACAACTACGAGAGTGCAGCCGAGGCCATCCAGGCCGTACGTGACAAGTGAGTCTCCGCCGGGGAGGGGGGGCTGGGGGTTGCCGTGGTTTGCGGGGGGGTCGCCAAATTGCCCGCGAGCCCCAGGCCGGTCACCAGGGGGCCTCTGGGCCTTTGTTCTGCACATCCGATCCTGGTCGAGGCCCGCTGTCCAGAGCGAACTGCCCATAGGTACTAAGCGAGGCCAACATCCCCACCCCCCATCCCCACAGACTA
>JAODKM010000108.1:7030994-7050401 GCA_026780845.1 Petrocephalus sullivani | reverse complement strand
CGCAGGGCGGAGGTCGCTAACAACAGGCACAGACAGAAATAACAAAAAGGGAGGGTCATTTCCCCACACCCCCCCCCCCACCGGGGAAGAGGCCGTTTTGTCCACCCCCCCCCCCCCCCCCCCCGAGAGAAAAACAGGTTTGTCACGTATGGTATGAGAGACATGCAAAATGTTCAACCATGAGATTAACGTCACGGTACTACAGCAACAATGTATGGCATTGTAACACACACAGAACTTTGGACTTTGTCCTTTGGATTAAATGCTGGCATGCCAAATTATTCTAGAAATGTCCTTCATTCTGTGCTAAATGACTCCTTATCTTAGTCGATTTCTAATATAATTACTGTTTGTTTAGTTGTTAGAAGGAAAACAGTGTTTTCCCTTCTCAAAATATATTTGATGATTAAATTGTTGTTGAGTTAAAATGAGTTTTTCTAAAAACGATGAGCAGGGCGCTGACAGGTATATGTGTGGTGCCTGTTTATAAAATGCATCCGATGTTGCTTTATGACAAAACATCAAGTAAAGCCAGCAAAATGGTAGTTCCCGTGATCTAGTAAACAGTCAGTTAATAGAGGGTTAATGAGTTTATGACAACTCTGCCAGAAATGTCATATTTAGATTGAACTTTCCCCCAGTGAGTAGATTACTGTTTACTGTGGAAGTGGCAGGGTTGGATTTCATGACTGCGTGTGCTTCTAAATTTGGCAATGTCTCACCTTGCAGTGTTGTGTGTTGTCAAACGTACTTTCATTTCAAATATTTTCAATTTTACTCCTAGATGCTATATATCATTAGCACAAAAAATCCAGTAAAAGTGTTGATATATTGTTTTCCAGGAATGGAATATACTATATGAAATCCATTAATTAACAGTAAATATCTGAACTAGATATCTGCAAATGGGCACAACGCACGTTACTAGGGGAATAGGTCAATAACAGTTAAATGCACCTTTTTCCCTTTTGCTCATGCCTAAATATAGCATAGAAAGAAAACAGCCGAAGAGCCGAACGTGTAATGGTGCACGTCCGTTGCTAATTGCCCCTTTAATGGCAGTATTAATCAGACACATCTTCCGCTTCCTGCAGCAGACCTGACAGGAAAAGAGCGAGCACTTTCGCCAAAGAAACTTTGTGATAGTAAAAGAAGGCGCAGATCCCTCCCCGCTGCGCCGGTAAATCCGCGAAAATCGCTCCGCGATTTGAGGTGCGCTCGGCACCGGTAAGCTTGGCTGGCAGCTGGCCGGGAAAGTGACTGAAGGAGAAATGTGACGGCTACGCCTGTCATTCTGCAGCGTTTTACTATTTTAGACCGGACTTTATAAATATTAGGAGCATGATCCGAACGGGACTCTGTGCCGGACCCTGATCGTTCCAAGGAACCTCGCAGGTGCATCTACTATTGCAGGTTTGTGACAGTTTCACTTAGCCTATTAACACTGTATTATTAAGAAAATGAAAGTATGTAATGATGCACTTTTTCCAGTAATGCTTGGATGAAGTTTTATTCACCGACGAAAGTTATTAGATTGTTGTTAAGTCATCGATATATATATATACGACTTAAGCATTTTAAGTCTCACGCAAGGACGTGACTTTAGTTTGAACATTGGAGGGATGTGGTCGCCATACATTTTGGGGGAGACATGATTGTTGGAGTGGTTGTATTAGACGGTTTTCATCATTGGGGGGGTGACAACCCCCCATCCCCCCTAGTTTACGCCCATGGTCTCACGTTAAAAGACCATGCAGTTTTATCCGCTAAAACTTTTTCTTGATTCTAAAGACTCACATATCTGGGCCATAGAGTATACACACAAACACACGTATGTATAATGGGCGTTGTGAATCATAGGTGAAATGGCGTGCTATACGGACAAAAATCTAGCTTTCCATATTTCAGCATTAAAACATTTCAATAGAATTATAAGCACAATTAATAATTTGTGTCAATTTTTATTATAAGTATTTGCAGCTGGGATATAATAGGTGTTTCTGTGGCTGCATATTCCTGCATATTCCTTATAATTTTTGTTTTGCTTTGTCTCCCATTGCAGTTCTAGAAGCAGAAGCAGGCCTCCCTGCCAACGGCTCCCCCGAGATGAATGAACAGTCGCAGTGCTTGGATGTCGAGCTCTCCAGGGACCCTACCCTGCCTCCGTCACCAGGCTCCTGGCTGAAACGATGCCTGCTGTATTTTCGTAACCCCAGAGCCTCGACGGGGCACTGGCAGAGCGGGGCTGTCACGGGCCGGGAGGACACCTGTCCAGCCGAGTGTGGCCAGCGCCTCCTACTGGTCACCGGCGTCCTGCTGTTCCTGTGCGTCGGTGTGCTGCTGTTGCTCTGGAACTATCAGTGCATCTTCATCTGGGGCCTCTGTCGGGAAGAAGAGCCTGCAGTACCCCGGTTTGGGAGGCTGCAGGGCTTTGACAGGGAGGAATCCAACTGAGGAGAAGGAGACTGTCTGGGACCGGTGGGCTTGGGTGGGTGGGGACATCTCCGTCTCAAAGGTCATGTTGAAGAGGCTGCGGACAGGCACAGGGGTGGGCAGGCAGGAGCAGCTCGTCTGCGCAGATACAGAGCGCACAGCCCACTGCACTCTTGACCCTAATGTGGAGGGCTGCTTACAGGCCACCATATTCTCAGTGCTAAGCTGTTGGGAAACAGAATTTCCTAATTCGGCTGTTAGCTGTACCCTGATTCATAACTGGTCACCAGTACTCCTTTCTGCTCGAGATTCCCGTTGTTTTGCTTGATGACAGGGCGTAGGTTTGGTTTCAACATGGGTAGGGACCACATTAGCTCTCCCACCCCCCACCCCCCAAAACAAACAGGGTTTTCCCATAATATTGGTAGGGATATGTCCCAACTGTTCATACCGAAATCTACGCCTGTGGCATGATGCAACATTTGACTTTGAGTTTTGCAGGAGTTACTCAGGTCCAGTAAACCTTGTAATGCCACCTCATAGCTCAGAAAACATAACTGTGAATTACAAGAACCGACTTCAGTTTCCTCTTCATGTTATTTGTGTGTTTCTTCTAAGATTCAGGATGTATTTTAATGGGCATTTTTTCTGTAATTTATGATGATTGTTGTAGTAGAATCATATGTAATTATTCTGTTGATTGCAGAATTAATTAGGCACAAAATCTCTTCATTTTATATGAAAATGAATGTATAGCCTAGTGCTTATGCAATTTTTAGTTGAATATTGCATGTTATAGTGTAGTCTTCAAAAAGTCCAAAACTCAAGAATGTGTTTACTGTAAAATTAGATTGTTAATTTCTTAAAACTGTATGTGTGTGCATATAAATATATATAAATCATGCCTTATTTACTGCTGTATTATATACGAGGTAATAAATCATTGTAGTACCATAATGTTGTGAAAAATATTAACCAGGAAAAAAAATTTAAATAAATTGTCAGCTCGTAGCGTGGAGCTGAAGGTGACTCGCATTTCCTCGTTTTCTCTGCTATTATCTGATATTAAGACAAGAAAAAAAATACCTAATTTACTGAAGCTGGCGTTGCACATTCCAGTACAAGCGTTAAAAGAAGTAAAACTTTCATAACATCCAAAGCTGGGGTAGGTGTGCATATAACACAGTCTAAGGCATTTGTGCCTCCCCCCTCCCCCCCTCTCACGTTCGCTGTAAGAATACGGCGGTCTCTGGCTAGGGCTGCTCCACAGCGCTTCCAGTTAGGGTGCTGCTGTTAAGAATGGCGAACTGCTGACACATGGGGACACGGTGCTTCTATCTAGAGCTACTGAAGATTTGAGGTCCCTGGATACTTCATTAAAAAAACTATTGAATATGTATGAATAAGGCAGCATTAAGTCAGCTTGCTAATGTACTTCTTCTGCGGGGCCATTTGTTCCCCGGGTATCACGATCTTTTGAGTGCCGGCTAGCGAGTTATGGCTCGATAGATTAGATATCTATCTATCTATCGATAGATAGATCTAATTATTCTTATTATTATTATTATTATTATTATTATTATTATTATTATTATTATTATACTAAATCTTTACTGATCCCAAATGAGATTTGAGGACTGAGACCACTTTCTACCTGCTCTGCTGGTCTGTCTTTATATCATTTACTGGTGTAGTTCCACAGCCCACCAATCGTTACTTCAGAGGTTAATCTTTAAAGATCTTATAGCCTAAAGAAGTTCCCAGCTATGTGGGGAAATCCAGGTTCCTCCGGAATGTGACCTGCAAGAAATGGGTCCTGTAATATCCGGAGTAGGTATGAGGTGTTTCCTGACCAACCTTTTCCACTCCATAATCAAAATGCAGTGCTGGAAGTGCCTGACCAACACAAAATATTTAACCAGGCACTTCAAGGACTCGACGGTTATATTTGTCACATGCCAGGCAATAAAGACATAAATAGTACCAAAATATTAAATATATAATAAATAAGGAACCAAGAGCGCCACCAAAGGGTAGCCAGTGGTATCTACTGGAAAGCTCTGGCCGCCCGCCTGGTCACTCCCAAATGCGGCCCTAGAGATTTTATTTCTGAAGCGGAACCAGCGCCGGACCTGCGCCGCGGGGCTGCTGACAGATTTGTAAAACTTTTAATTGATTGGTTTTAAATGTGCTTTGTTGTTGTTGTTGTATATTAAATTAAATTAATTACCTATATTTTTAATTTGATAGCAATGTTTCCCTTCAAACATAGTGGAACATTACAGAGCTGGTAAGATAAGTTCGTTATTAGAGACGTACCGGGCGGGCCATGTACACTGCACGCACACAAGCTGCACTGCAATCAGTCACCCATTTGCGTAGAGATATTGCGAACAATATATGTGTGATCAGGAGTCCAGGGCGTTAAAGACTAAGAACTGTGAAAAGTTCAACATCTTTGTGTTTTACTCCTTTACACCTTGCAGTAAACTTGTTTTGATGTAACATTCTGAAATTAAATTATTTCTATGTAATTTCACAAGGCTAAAGTTAGACCATTTTGTTTTTTTGTTTTTTTGCTTTAAATCTAGAATTTAAAACAACAGTAAAAAAAAATAATAAAGGCAAATCCTTAATACCTAAACGTCTGCAATAATGGTCTCATTGGTACGTTTACTGACCATTAGACCACCACTGGATTACAACACCCCCACTTTTGTCCAATTATAACGGTGCTAAAATATGCGCTGCCACAGAGCGAACTGAGCTGTAGCTCAGATCGGGGAGGGGAAAAAAGACACGCGAACTTAGGCTATGCACATAGGTGCGTTAGTTTGATTGAAGGACCATTCAGCCAATCACAGCAAAGGTATCAGTTTGCGTCAGTGACGAGGGAACGAGAAAGTAAGTTGGTAACGTACAGTCTTGTTGGATTTGGGACAGAGGTGCGGTGAGGTTTGTGGCAGGTGAGGCGCTGGCTCTTTCAGAACAAAAATAAGTAATAATAGTACTGAGTGTTATAGTTAACTTAATTTTTCGATTTTTAGCCAGCGTACCGGCAATAATAATCCCGTGGGCTCACGCGTGGCCCCTTCAGTGAGGCAGAGGTACTGGCTGCCTCACCTCCCGCTTTTTCGCTGCGGTTTTACGTCAGATCAGCAAGACTAACTTCGTTATACACATACGCGAAATACACGAGCTATTCTATGGAAAAAGAGGACATATAATATAGGTGCGCGCAAACATTACACTGGTGACATACAGTGGGAAAGCGGGAGGCGCGCGCTCGGCGCGGGCAGTGAGGGGCGCGCGCTGGGAGACGAGGCTCCTCCATCTGAGCGGGAAATACGCAAATCCAGCGATTGTGATTTATTATGTAAATTATGTAAATGATTTGGATCATACAACAATTACATTTATAGAGAAATATTAATAATACTGCATTACACTAAATTAGCAAAGCAAAATTCACAACGTCGTAACGTCAGCATTTTCTACATAATGTATGCTAGATGAGGTGCATTATCCCTGTGAGGCCTTCATAGCCAGTGGCACTGCATTTAACGTTACAGCAGCTAGCTGGGGGTAACTTCACCGCGTACGTTAGGCAAGTAATAAGCTGAAATAACTGAATAAACTGAAACTGAAGTACCGCCGTGTTTTTTCAGTCTGTCCTGCAGCATTATATGTTCCTATCATAGAGCTGTGTCCTGAAGCAATCATTCTCTTTTTGTCATAGAATATTAGCATGCACCAAAGGAAATGGCGGGGTAAGATATACTTTTATTTACATAGATGTAAAGAAAATGTAGAAATGCAGGAAGTTATGTATAATTGGCCGTGACTATAATTATATTATAATTTGGCTGTGATCATTTGAAGGGGAGTTTTACTTCCCCCTCCTAGACCCCCCCCACACACACACACACACACTTTTAAAAAGCTTGATACGTCCCTGCATAAGACGCAGTGACTTTTTCTCCCCACTTTTGGGGGGAAAAAGTGTGTCTTATGGTCCGAAAAATACGGTAAGTATTCTGATGGCCCGAGGACAGAAGCTCCTTCTCAGTTCTCACTGAATCACAGCCGAAGTGCTTTCCAGACCTCAGCCTGGAGGAGAGGTGCTTGTTAGGGTGGATTAGCGTGTTCCTGCTGATTTGGCATCTCTGCTTCTGCAGGGGGGGGGGTGCAGATTAGCCTCAAACTTCTGCCTCCTGCCATCTGAGGTCACCATGCTCCAGATCTTGCAAAGTGATTCCCAGCAGCTTGATCTTACTTTATCATACTCTAAAAATCTATAGAAAAAAGTTCTTTACGTATTTATTGGGCCTGAAGGGCTCGTACTGTAGACATCTGCCTACTGATTGAAGAGCGTTGCAAAAGTTTTACCACTAGAGGGAGACAAAAACTCATTTCCCACAAACTCCCATGTCTCAGCCAATGGTTTCCTTTGCTGGTGGTGTCAAGCTAAGAAGTCCAGGTTTTAGGGTCAGTGTTGGGTACCTTGGAACCTTTTGGTGGTACAAATGTAGTGCACGTAGTACTGTTGTTTATTAATTGTAGTTTGAATACCAGTGGTTCATTGTAAAGTGAATGAGAACCCCTGTCATTACATTTTTCATTGACTGAGGAACCCGATGGCTGTCTGAGGTATCTTTATTCTTGCTAGTAAAATTCAAGGCTGTGTCTTCTATCTGTTGTTCCCTCTAGGTCACCATAGTTACCTAAACATAGTTCTGCTTCAGACACACAGCATAATAAAGGATAGCATCAAGAAGAAAACACCGGGTTATGCAATGCATCAGGTGGATTAGGAGATATTTACATGACATGAAAGCATTACCTAAGCTGGGTGTTACAAATAAGGCCACCTTGGGAGCCAGTCTGACTAAATGTAGTTATGTGTGTGTGGGTGTGCGTGCGCGTGTGTGTGTGTGTGTGTGATAGAGTATTTATATTCTGTTTTCTTTTTCACAACTGCAGCAAGGGTGTGTTTTTTCGAAATTGAGCTTTTAAATGTCGATTCAGGTGGATCTCTGGCAAGTGTAATGGTGTTTGTATGTGAGCTTCAGGCTTGCAACCCCCCCAACAACTAGGTTTGCAGTCTTGTTGTCGGAACATCATGAAGCAAATGTTCACCACTTTTGCATAAATGATACCGAACCATTGGTGAGAGTGTAGTATGCAAAATCGCCTGATATGCAAAAAAAAGTGACAATTACCATCTCATTTTTCTATTTCTATTTCCAAGGCAGTTTCAACATACAAGTTCAAGAAGATTTCACCAAATTAGTTTTTACCTGGAGGAAAAGAAATCAACTTGCCATTCTAGCAGGACTCAGGTCGTATTTCTTGCGAGTGGGTGTGCCTCTGCTTATCCCACGGCATTCAGTGTCGACATGCGCTGAGCTCCTGGCCTGTTCCTACCCCGCAAACATGAGCAACATGTGCTCATACAGGCCTCACAATATTTCAGCTGCAGAAAACCCCCTTGGGGCTGCAGCTGAATTCCAATGACTTCGGTTTTTTTTCTTTATCAAGAGGACGTTGTCTCTGTGAGCTTGCAGGAGAATCACTGGCAGGGTGTCAACACTGTGCCAGCGGCAAACAGCAGTGCTGGGCATCGCCGCATGGCACCCGAAATTTCCCACGAGTGTCGACTAATCAAGTGACCTGGTTGTGGTTCCTGTCAGCCCCACCCCCACCGCCTTCCCATCTGGCTGGGGAACTGAGCATCCTGTCTTATTTATTTTTCCGAACCCTGTTTTAGTATGCAGACAATGAAGCACTGTGTAGCTGAACCGAAACCAGGTGGCCGCTAGCATGTTCAATTAAGACCGGTCTTGCTAACTTGCCTTCAAAGAACAAACTTGGGACGCAGTGAATCATGGGATTGGTCTCGTTTGGCGAGGATGGAACTATGGTGTCCCTGACGTTTGGAGCGAAGTAGAGCCAGCATCCATGGATTTTTATTATCCTTTGTACTTGTGATCTCAGTATTGGATCTGGTCTATGATCAATAACGCATACTGAGATTCACCCCTTTATATGGAATATACTTACGTGCGTGTCAGTTATGTGCATCTCTGAACATAATGAATATACAGGAAGTCCTCGATTTACAACACAGTTCTGGTCCTGCAACAGTGATGTAACCTGAATTTTTGTGTAAGTCGAAACACCGTAGCCTAACTCACTTACCTATCCTAACACAATTTTAAAATCATTATTTAGAACATAAAAACTATGGAGCGGAATTCGTGCCACCTTAAAATGCAAAACGACTAAAGCGTATAAATCAGTCGACGCAACGTATTGTTTTACAGTGCGCAGCACGCAGGAACCGTGTGATGTGTTCCACTGGAAACTCGAAACGTATGTTGAGAACCTCATAACTCGAGAGCTTCCTGTATATGTGAGTATTCAAAAAGAAAATATTATCCATAAATAAGCCCGTAACATATTGCACAGTTATGAATAAACATATGGTATATATCTGAAAATATTGCACTGCAGTGCATTGAGGAACAAAGTACAGTAACAGTAGTGTGTTGGACAGGGTTATTCAATCCAGTAGCATTAAGCGTTAACAGGGTGGAGGCATGAAGTTGGGTTCCATCAGCAGGTCCAGCAATGGCAGGTGGAATTCAACCTGGAAATAGCTCTTGGGTAGAAGATGTTTCTGGGTCTGGTTGAACAGACAAGTATGGTCGTGTATCGTTTACCTGACAACAGAAGATTGAGTAGGGTGAGTTAGATCAGGGGGCAATCTTCAGGGCCCTCGGGAGGTGGCGATCATCAGTGACCTTGGTGTCTGACAGATGGTGTCCAATGAAGTCTTCAGCTATCTTGACTTTGCGTTGCAGGGCTTTTTGCCCAGTGATGGAACACCTAGACTACCAGGCTGTAATGCAGAAAGTCTAAACACCATTTGTGGTAGATTTTGAGCAGCAGCCTGGCAACTCGCTCTGTGGCTCAGTCTTCAGAAGACCAAACAAAACATTGGTCTGGATTTTTCTTTTCTGGACCTGAACCTGTGCTTGTGGCCATGCTGTTTCACATCCCTTCCTGTCTTTTAAGGCCACGAGGAGCCCAGCTGGTCCCTATATTGAATGACAGCTCTTTGTCCCCATCTCTTGTCCTGCTGCACCACTGGAGGACTACAAGAACCTCAGGAAAGGCATGGAGACGCATGGATAGCAATTCTTCAGTCTCTCTGACCCCCTATAATTTGTTTGATGATACATATTCTCTGCTCCTTTACACCACCATTCTCTTCACCCATATCCATGTGGCCAAATTCAAGTTTGCAAAACTGTCAGAAACTTTGAGAACCTTGACCTCTAGATTTCAGAGAGGCTGCGGTGGGGAGGGAACATTGCAGAACAGAGAACATCACTGCCCACAAAAGCTGGTCAGTGCCTCCATTTCTACAGATAGCTAAGAAAATGGGGGACAAGCAATGCCATGCTTATCAACATTTATGGCACTACCATTGATAGTGTCCTCTCCACCAGAATTATGGTATGGTCCACACCTCAAGACAGGAAGGCTATATGGAAGGTTGTGAAGTCAGGCCCCGAAGATCAGACCAAACTAACATCCATTGACTGGACATACATTAACTCCTGCTACAATGCAGGAAGACGTATATTACACACATGAGACTGCTTGCTACTAGACAGGCTAGCTTCTTCACCCAAGATGTATGCATTAGCAATAGGTAGAGCTGGTCTAAAAGGAATCTCCTTTCAGTTTTACAAATAGTGTCCCTGTGAGATCCCCAGCCTTTGCACAATCAGAGTCTCTGGCAAAAAACTCAAAAACCAGGGAGAAAAAATGGGTTTTGAATCTGGTTCTAAAAGCGTTAAAAGTAGGTGCAGACCTAATGCCTGGGTGCTGGAATCCGAAAAGCACGGTTGTCCCTGAACTTAAGTGTACCCCTCAGCATGATCAAAAGCATCTTATCAGAACCTATGCTGAGGTGAGAATTTCTGGTCCAGAAAGTAAAAATCCAGACCAAGATTTTGTTTCAACCAACCAGTAGCGTACTCTGTGACTGCAGTAACTCAGGGCTCTAGACTAACTTTTTGCACTGGTACGTCTTTTTTTCTTAGGTGCACCAAATTTTCGACTGCGTCGCATTTAACACCGCAGTTTTACAGGTTCACTTTTTTTTTTTTTAAATCGCTGTCCAGGCAATATTGACTTGTAAATGATTAACTAACAATCTGGTCAACATAAAGTTCTTTATTTGAAGCACAATTCTACAAGAAAGGTAACTTACTGAAAAAGTGTTGGTGCTTAAAGCGCTTTACTAACCTGAAATTTAAACTTAAACAATTTGCACAGACGTCTTTTTTTTCCAATGTATCTGCGTTGACTTCTGTAAATTGGCCACACGCAACATTACTGCTGTACGTCGGGTTTAAGTTCAAGCCATTTTTCAACTGAAGAATTACTTTGGACTTGAATTTAGTGAAGGGAAGTTCTTTTGCAATATTGTAGGCAACGTTAAACTTGATTATCATCTCAGCCTCGTCTGATGATCTGTTTGCTGTGGCCTGCCGCTGAAAGGCAGTGGGGAGAGGGGACACTTGGGCAGTACATTTATCGCAACATGTAATGTGTTTTATAGATGCATTGTGCTTTTTCAGTGTTTCAATTCGAAATGTATTAGAAGCAGTCACAAATGCACTATTGCCAGCCATGGGCTTCCCACACTCTTTATAGTAAATGCAATGCAGTGCACTTTATCTTAGCCAGGGAAACTGGTCAAGCCACTCTTCGAAATGTATACACTTTCCCCCTTTTAATCTCAGTGGGCTCTGGCTTGGAGTCAATCGTATATGGCTCATTATCTGATGCCATCTCCGGACCAGGGCTTGACATAACCTGGGAGGTTGATGGCTCCGTGTCAGAGCGTTGGTTATGACTTTCAGATGGATCAGACCTTAACTTAACATTCTTTACGAAAAAGTTGTCAATCATTGTTTTCATCTTCTCTCATCATCCGCGGCTACATCCACTCTGTTTATCTGACAGGTCTAGGCTACTCACCTCTCTCTGTCTGACTGCAGCACACGCACATTCAAAAGTACAGGAATATCTGGACCACAGCCAATCAGAGGGTAGCCCCACACTTTACTGTCTCTGATTAGTGTAGACCACAATATGGGCCTAATGTGTGCCTATTGTTTGAACCACAGGGAGACTTTCAGAGTCGTGGAGACTTTTTAGCTTTAAAAGGCTGGTCACACTGGTGCGACCTCAGATTCTTTTTTGTCGCACCATTGGGAAATTAGGTCCAAATTGTCCGTACTCTAGAGCCCCGAAACTGGTCGGTTGAAACAAAATCTTGGTCTGGATTTCTATTTTCTGGACCTGAAATCTCCACCCCCGCATGGTTATAAGGTGCTAGCCACCTAGCCACTTAATTAATTAACATTAATGCCTTAAAATAAACTAGCGTGTGTGCTAGTGCAATATTATCGCACGAGGACTTGATATGAATTGTGTTGTCTAAGTGTCACTGATCCACATCTCAAGTCTATTTATTATTTATTTGTATACATTTTTGCTGTTCTTTGTATGGAGTGAGGCGAAGTCGGGAAGCATCCCAGTCCCCTTCTTCCACGCAGCCAATAAACACGTTGAATCCTGAACCATTCTTGTAATTTGCAGAGCTCTAATGAATACTGAAATTGTATATGATCTTCACAGATTACCATGTAGCCAGTGAGACTATGGAATAACCAAAATGTTGTGCGTGTCTCTGAGCCCCTGCCCGGGTCAGCGTGTAGCTACTTGCAGATGAGAAATGCCACTTTCCCGGGTCCCGCTCAGAGCTACCATTATACTCCAACAAAGAAACGGGATAAGATGTCAACACTGGGGTGGGGGGGTTTACTTTTTATTTTTTCTGGCTGCCTTTCTCAGAACTCATCTTCTCTCGCCCCCCTCCCATCACAGAGTAATATTCCAGAGTCTATCTGTCGTCTCCCGAACCTTCCTTTTGCGTTCAAATGCTTGCATGTCAAAATGGGTGTTAGCGTGCATTTGAGTGTGTCTGATTGTAGAGCTGCAGCGCTTTAATCAGGCTGCAGTGCTGCGGATTCTGCTGCTGTTGCATCCAAGGCCGTGCAGCAACACCTGGCTTATGCTATAGTCTGCCCTACATCAATAACAGCAATTTGAATAGACAGGACAGGCCCAACCCTTTAGGAAATATTTTTATTTCATAGGGCAGCATCAACAATCGCTTGATAGAATGGGACACCTGGACAGGTATTGTGCCACTATTTGAAAATGCCCAGTTAGCAGAGGCGACCATAGCATTTAGGACTGGGAAGCGTGCTCTTAAGCCAGTAAATTCCTGGGTCTTTATTCTATGTGATCTTCTGTGCAGAGGGCTAATCTGAAGCAAATCCTGAAAGTCCACCTCCGCTCTACCATCATCGAGCACTGAAACCGCATCTGGACCAGGGCCAGAGCAGAGTTTCTACAGCCTGCCAAACGTGGCTGTTGCTCTCCTGGCTCAGTGTGACAAAACGCAGCACACCCGCTAGTGCTGGAGGTAGGGGTGCTGAGGGCGATTCAACACCCCCTCTGGTTGTTGGTGGTAATGCAGTGCCAGAATACTGTAAGGCAGTGTGCCAGTGCTTATCATATTCATCAAAGAAAAGCATAACATTATGTTAATTATCTCGCAAACCGCAGAAGCGACTTTATGATTATTTCTCCAAAACGATTACCTTTCTTAGCTGTAGGTAGCTACCTATGATGCAAAAGAACTTCTTTAAAGTGCATTGATCGTTCCGACTCCTCGCTCCTGTGCACATACTGCAGTCATTGTCTGATCCGCCATTGTGCTGCTTGCGCTAAACGCACGCTGTGCTGGTAACCTGCCACAGATTTTGAAAGCCGTACAGTTACTGCCTTATAGGACAGCGTACTCATGCGCCTACACAAACAGGGCATTCGTGCATAATGAATGCGATAAGGCATCTCGCATGAGCGCAACTGAACACATGGTCTATAGAGTTTTAAAAGTGTACAGGTAGCATATTATTGTAGGTATGCATGATATGTTGATCCTGCTACATTCTGTACGATCCATCCATCTACCCCCCCACACCCATTTTCTTTTACCCACAAATTGTGAAAAGGATGGTAGTGAATTCCACTTCAAAAAGCCAGAGTAATGACGGAAATGCAATATTTGTCATCTTCATAATCCAGAGTACATCACCAACATTATTAAAGCAATTTTCTTACAGACAACAGCCTAACAACCAACAATGCAGCTGTCCATTAGTACATGGCATGAGATGGGAATATTGAAGGGAAAGGGAAACTTTGAGCTTGCTGAAGTCGGTCTGAATATTGTAAGACTGGACAAGACACAGATGCAAAGCACTTCAATCCGGGTAATCCAGAATGTTCTGCCTGATGTTCCCTAGATATGGCAAGCCGTTTTAGCTTTAATTCGTTTTTAGAGGGTATCACAAATTCAGTTCCAACTAGTTAGAATGCTAATTCTTGATATCAGAAATTCAATTGTAACTAGTTAAAATGCCAATTCCTGGTATCGGAAATTAATTTTTAGCTAGTAAGATTCTGCTAATAACGATTTTTCTCATTTATTTCAGAGGGAGTTGGAATTTTAACTACTTGAAATGCAAATTCCTGATATCAGGAATTCAATTTGAACTAGTCGAAATGGCAATTGTTGATATCAGGAATATCAGGAATGAATTAGTTAATAAAATAGTTGGATATTATGGCAAGCCAAATTGTCTACTTGAAGAACTTAGGATATGTGAGGCGAAAATATAATGGAAGTCAATGGGAATATATAACTAGTAAAAACTGAATTGATGAATTCTTGAATTCTTACTAGTAAAAATACAACTCCTACTAGTAAAACTTATCATTCTAACTAGTAAGAATTGCATTGTAGATAGCTTGAACTCATATTCTTACTAATAAGAATTGCATTTTTACTAGTAAGAATGTTTCTCCTACTAGTAAGAATCGCGTTTCGACGAGTAAGCCTTATACGAATAAAAGACAATTTGGCTTGCCATAGTACAAATGTCTGATGTCAGGAATACAATTTTAACTAGCTGAATATCCAGTGTCTGATATCAGGAATTGAATTGTAACTATATATAATTCAGTTTTAGTCATAACTAGTTACAATTGATTTCCTGATATCAGAAATTGGAATTTTAACTACTTATAAATTCCAACTCCCACCGATTTCAATGAGGAAATCGTTTTGAATCTCACTAGCCAAAATAGAATTTCCGAAATTAGGAATTGGTATTTTAACTAGTTAAAACGGAATTTCTGATATCAAGACTTAGCATTCTAACTAGTTGGAACTGAATGTGTGATATCAGAAATACACATTATAACTAGTAACAACTGAATTTCTCATATCAAGAATTTTCATTCTAGCTAGTTAGAACTGAATTTGTGATATCCTCTAAAAACTAATTAAAGCTAAAACGGCTTGCCATACCTGAACCAATTGGACAGGACAGTACTAGGTAAAAATGCCAGGGCTCGGGGCTATCGATTGGATGGGTGGTTCTGAAACAAAACCAGAACCATAAACCTTGATGTGACAGGCAATACAGAACATTCACTTTCGGGTATGTTTAATACGCAACAAACCAGCATTGCAGTCTGCTATAAAACTTAAAACGATGCGATGTGTGGTCAGTCTATATTGACCCTGGGGCTTCTGGTTTTAAATGAGTTTGGGCAACTCATATTTAAAATGATTCCGCGTCACTAATCTCATTCGTGAACGAAATGGACAATGGAGAAGGAAATTAAGCGTTATCTTCAAAGGATGAATTGTTCTTGAATGACAGTCGTGTAATCCCGTCGTGGGTGAAACGGGAACAAACTCATAAAGTCGTTAATTAATTCGAATTAATTGTAGTTCAGGGAAAAGGTGTAATCGGCCTCGGACCTGTCGATATTTTATGACTGTAGTAAGATACGTCACAGGGACCGGTGGGTATTGTGTACTGCTCTGGCTGATCGCCTTTTAAATCAGCCCCAGCTGCACCGAAGCCAAACCCACATTAATGCGCCGTCTCTGCCTTCCCCTATCCTTACGGCTCCCTCCTCCGGGAGCGCTCAGTTTATCTGCACCCGCCGTGCGCGCCTCATCCGCCCAGCAGCCGCAGACATGGCGCAGCGCAAACGGCACGTCGTCATCCCGCTCACCTTCGCGCTGATTGCCATTCTGGCCTTATTCCTCCTCACCGTCCCCAGCAGAGACGTCAACGAGCCTCCGGGTTATACGGTGAGGCCTGCCACGGTTTATTGATTTATTCCGTGAGGGTGACGTGAAACATGGGCACGCTGAGTTTTTCTTTTTTTGCCAGGCTATTTTATTCTTTCAGATGATTTGAAAGCGCAGGCAAAATCATAATTATAGCATTAAGTGCAAATATGCCTGCACAATTAAAAAGTGCGTCGCTAATCATATCGACGTGCTCATTGAGGTCTGTACATTTTTAATTTAATTTGTTGCTAAGAAGTTCCACTTCACTTGTGGTTTATTAGACAGTTAATGCGATCGGGAACCGTAAAATGAATAGTGACTTGATTGTAGAACAAGCAAGTTACTGTAGTTAAGTAATTCTTTTATTCTTTTATTTTTTTTTTCGTAATTTTGATCTAATCCCTCGAGCAGGTGTGCATGTTTAACCTTTTTTAACCTTTTTCTGGAAAGGAAATGCTGAAGGGCTGGGCCGAATTTAAACCATGTGCTCCATGAGCGTGCGACTTTTTTCAGTTTAAAAACTACCGGATCATCCGTCCATCCATCCATCCATCCATCCGTCGATCTCCCAACCAAATCTGCAGTACAAATGAGTGCATAAAACTTATATCAGTTGGGGGGTTATATTGTGATACTAAATATCCACATAATGCGATAAAATATCCACATAATGCGATTATTTTGACATTGTGGGGACATTTTATAAAAATCCGTAAATCCGTGAATGCAGTTAAAAACAAGAATGTTAAGTCTTTTATGTTACTTTTAGTTAAAGTTAGGGCTGGGTAAGGGTTAAGGTTGTCATAGTTGGGATTAGAGTTGTAAAGCACTTTGAATTGCGTCTGAATTGTGCTATACAGTATAACAAAACTTGCCCTGCCCTAGAATGAATGGAGAGTCCCCATAAATATATGAATACGTAGGCTCTGCATGTATCCTGTGATGGGCTGGCATCCAGAAACCACTTTTGGTAGATTTTGGCGTCATTTTGTCATCAAAATATGTTCGTGCTAGTTTTATAATTTTGGCTTCGTTATTATTCAATAAATTACTCTCTGATGCTAGTGGATTTTCTCTAGCTGCGCCTTTTGATTTTTATCTGTCTTTTTTTTCTTTGTCATATTTCACCCGCATGTCCGTGGGTGCTGTGTTATGGCTCTTAACAGCTGCATGTATAACTGGCAAATTAAAGGCATTTTATTTGTAAGTCTCTTGGGTAATGGCAGAATAAATAACTGTCCAAGTTGTGATGTTTACACCCTCAAGTCCATGTGAGACTGGGCTTGTCTGTGTGTGTGTGTGTGTGTGTGTGTGTGTTTTGTAGAAAAGCTGCTGAGTGATGCTGACTTGTTTGGTACCTGTGTTGTGTTTTCAGTGACTAATCCCGCGATCACTAAAACCTGCAGCGCGGCAGAGGATTGTGACACTCGTCTTGTGCTGTGTTTTGTAGTTAATGGTGTTTCCACAGTCGCCTTTTGTGTTGGGCTGGCACGAATCCCCTTCCAGGTTACCACACCTGACTGCTGCTCTATTCCAGTTTTCCGGACCGGGGCGCGTGTATGCGGTGCGGGACAGCGCGCATGCGCGGGCGACGGAAACCGCAATACTAACCACCGGGCCGCAGACAGGGTCGCATTCTAAATTACTGTAGTTTTTCATAGGTCTGTAGCGATTAAATATTACTGCTACGTGTGTCACGCCAACATACAACGTAGGCATTCTGTTTTTATTAGCAGAACCGTTGGTTTTGATTTGAAATTTGAACAGATCAGCTCGCAAATTCCCATAAATATCCTTTCGACCTTGGCTGTAGTGTATGGTTTTAACACGTGATGGTTCCTGGTCTCTTAATAAGATGGATTCTGTCGGGTTTAATCTTTTTTCCATTCCCGCTGTTTCCCTGTGCGATCATAAAACTTAAAAAGTGTCTCTGGATTAACTCGCATGTGAGTTACAGCAGTTTTTAACGAGGTAGTTATGGTGCTGGACATGTGCCCGACAGATGTCTTTAAGTCCCAGGAAAGGACCTGCACTCTTCAGCTGAACGGATTACATGTCCAGCTTTATAAGTACTAAACTTTTATTTCTATAACAAATGTAAACTAACTAAAGGTTATTTATGGTTATTTATACTCTAAACCAGAACCAACAGTCCACATTACCTTTAAACCAAATGAGCTTCACTTGGACATTGCAAGCACAAGATATTTCTGTAATGGAGACCTGTCGGCTTCTCTGATTTGATCTTTTTTTTATTGCCAGTATTTTTATTCTTTTTTGTCCTGTTTGTCATTTTCACCTCTCTGGTCACAACAGGCTGGAGTGTGTGGTTGGAATGAGTCATAACTGGATAGAGATGAAAGTTGATTTTTTTTCTCTCTCTCTTGCGATGTGGGAGTTGGGGACTGTGCTTCACGTACAGTTGGCTCCTTTTTGCCATTAAAATCAGTAGTAATACCGAAGTTGCTAATTTACTCCATTGTTTTAACAGTCATCTTTCATGTGGCTCATGCCGTATGTGCTGGCAGGTTAAGGTGCGTTACCTTTTCCGTTACTTGAGGCTGAGAAGTTATGGGAACGCATTTCTGTTATGGCTGTTGAAACATGTTTTGGCATAGTCGACACAAGGTGGCTAACTGGTTTTGAGGCACCAAAGTCGAGATCGCTGTAGGACTTCATATTTCTGCCTCTTCGTCTGGCAGATGGTTTTACTCCTAAGCGAATCATCTGGAGGTGTGTGTCTCGGTGGGTTAGGACTCTGTGCCTGTGAACAGAAGGTCACTAGGTCAAATCCCACAGCTGGCAGAGTCATATCACCGTTGGGCCCCTGAGCAAGGCTCTTACCAGGGGCTCCAGCTGACTCTCCTTTGATCCAGATGTTTGTCGCTTTGGACAAAAGCTCCGGCTAAATACATTAATGTAACGCTCACTTTTTTTTCTGTTCTATAGCACAAGTCCGACTCATTTTCTAAATTATTTGCAGATTAAATTCGGCATGGAGCCTCAGTGGTTTGCAGTTACTGTGCACATGCTCTGTGTTCAGCATGCCTTCATTGACACAGCGGGGTTTCTCTAGTGTGTGCCGCATTGTAGTGCAGTTCCGATGTGCATTCTCTGTGTGCAGGGGCGTAGCACCAAATTCTGGGCCCTGTGCAAAAGCAGTGGCCATGGGCCCCCGTAAGCTCGAGGTTCACAACTACCTACAACCTCAGGGGCCCTCCCCCCACTTGGGGCCCTGTTAATTTAGTCCCACTTTTCACCCAACTACGACTGTCGCCCTCAGTATGGCGTCGTGCTGGATGCCGGCTCCTCCCACACCACCATGTACGTCTACAAGTGGACCGTGGACAAGCAGAACGGCACCGGTGTCGTCACCCAGCACAGCGAGTGCAGCCCCAAGGGTGAGAAGCGCTACTGTTTGTGTGTGTGTGTGCGTGTGTGTGTGTGTGTGGGTGGGGCGGAGTCATGCTCAGACACCAAGATTGCCCAAACTCTGCATGACTCAACCCTCCCCAGGGGGTTTGTCTCAGGGAAACAGGCTCAGGTATGAATACAACATGACGATGACACAGGGATCCTAGGAGCTACTCGCCTGGGGTGGGGGGGGGGGGGGGGGGCGCTACGGAGCGCGGCGCGCGGACGGTGGGGGGGGGGGGGGGGCCCCC
>JAODKM010000108.1:7015812-7030894 GCA_026780845.1 Petrocephalus sullivani | reverse complement strand
GTCCGGGGGCAGTGCATGCACATCTTGACGTCGTGAGGGCGCGGGGCGTGGGGGCGGGGGGGGGGGTTGGGGGGGGGGGCGGGGGGGGGGGGGGGGGTCCAGTAATTCCTAGGTTCACCCTGCGTTTAGGGATTTTCTGCAGCCCCATCAGGTTTTTAACTGCCTGCCCATGTCAGCATGTCCTTTGTGGTTTTGGCTTATGTACTATCCTGTTGGTCCTCCACAAGCATTTAGCACTACTTTCCCACAATGCTGCTGTTGACGTCTGTGTTATTCCATGCCTCCAGGGGGCGGTATCTCCAGTTATGTCGGGCAGCCCGGAGCGGCGGGGCGCAGTCTGGAGGAGTGTCTGAATATGGCCATGAAGGACATTCCCAGGGCCCGGCACCACCTCACTCCCGTGTATCTGGGAGCCACAGCTGGCATGAGGCTTCTCAAGTGAGTGATGGCACACAAAGCACAATGAGGACTGACCCAACTGGGCCACTATACTTGCTATTTGCATTGTGCTTTATGTAATTGAGGATTTGGTGATGGCGTGAACATTGTAGCTCGTGCGACTTGAATGAAAAAATTATTTCAGACTGCTGATCCCGAACTGAGCTTGTCCTGGGTCCACTGAGCGCGTTCTTACATCTATGTTTATGGCAAAATTACATGTAGGTGTTGTTCTGCAGATACAGAAAGGGAAATAATGATTAAGTAGTACATATGATAACATACCCCACCGTCATACAGAATTTATAATACACAATGCCGTGAATCCCTGGCATTTAGCAATACTGCATACTTAGACTCTTTATTGCAGTAATATTTTAACTATGTTCAAAAGGGTTCTAGGTAATATGTGTGTGGGCTAATGGTAATGTGAGCTAGATTCCACAAAACTCAATTAATTTGAACAAGCTTTCAGTCTCTCCAAAATGGCAAATACTGTAGGCAAACTGTGATGCACCAGCAAAGTGTGCCAGATGTTCAAGCAGTACCACAGCTATCGGGAAAATCACGCTCACTTTTCTAAATGCAAATAAAAATGAACTCGGGAGCAAGTTTGTCATTAACATCAGTCACCCAATGAAAATGAATATAACTATGTAACTATGCCTGCTTTGCTTATGCAGAGCCTGTTTTATTCTGAGATCTCTGCTGTGTACAGCCCTGTACTTGCACTTGTGTAGCTGGATAATTTGCCCTACTTATGGACTAGGCTCATTGGGATAGCAGTCGGCCCTTCCCTGCAGTTCTCTCGTTGCGGCCGTATGATTCACTAGTTTCGTTCGTCATTTTTCTGTACGTCTCTTGCTTAGGTGCCCTGATGCTTGTTTACACATTAGGCTGAATCTGGGCTGTTCAAAGACACAACAGCAATTCCATTTTTGCGGTTTGAAGCCAGTGAGGTTGCGTGCCAGCATTGCCGCAGTCTTGCTGCATCGCGGTTGAATGTGTACCAGGTGTTTGTAACATTTCATTGCACTAGTACGACGAGAAGCACCTGCAGATGTTTGTCTGATCCCTTCATGTCCCACAACGAAGCATGTAGAAGAATGTACATTTGTTAGCTCCCCCCCCCTCAGTGTGACTGGGGGCAGATTTCCCATAATCCCCCTGCTCCTCATTCAACATTACTTTTTATTGTACAGCGCATTTGCTGAATGCTCAGTACTGAATGAAGCTAATCCCAGGCCTGTTTCACTTTCACACTGTGCGTGCAGTATTGCATGAGACTGGACACCTGGTCCTGCTCACACATGCCAAGATACTCATGCAAATTGTCATGTTGGGAATTTGTAGTCCCAACTGAGAAATATATATATATATTACAGCGATTAAAAACGTGGGAAATTTTACCCATTGCTATCTCGTACCCCTGCAGCATTTCCTACAGTGTTTCAGATACCTGTTTTAAACCAGTGCTTGTCAACCCAGCCCTGGGAGACCCCCAGGCAGTCCACATTTTTGCTCCCTCCCAGCAGACCTGAACCAAACACTGAACCAAGAACACTGAATGCCTGGTACAGGTGTGTTGGGAGCTGGGAGAGAGCAAAGATGTGGATTGGGTGGCAGTTTTTGAGTACTAGGTTGAGAAACGCTGTCCTAGATGGCACAGCTGTAAATGCAGGACAGACGTACGAGGAAGGTGGTAGGATTTCCTGACTGTTTACAGTGGCTGTGTAAACAGTTATGTGGGGAATTTCCTGTTTGTGTGTGGTGTGTTTTTTCTTTTTTTCTTTTCTTGGTATCTCCTCTAAGTATTTGATTTCTCTGCATTCATTTCCACTCTTTCCTTGCTCCACTCTCCAATAAATCGCTCTGTTTTTGTGTCCCTCTGCTATGAAATTTGCGGCCGACCTGTCCTGTCGCTACGTGTTTAAGCTGGGTGCCGTGTATGAGATGGCGCTACATAACAACACGGATTACTATGTCCTGCAGCATTTCGAACCCCAGTGCCTCAGACAGGATCCTGCGGGAAGTGTCTGAAAAAATCCGCTCCTACCCCTTTGACTTCCAAGAGGCGGTGATCCTGAGCGGTCAGCAGGAGGGCGCATATGGCTGGGTGACGGTCAACTACCTGATGGAGAAGTTCATCAAGGTGCCCGCCCCGAAGCCACCAAGAAGCCGTTGGGCTGGATCAGGACCCTGAGTGTCTGAACTGTGTTTCTGGGCCGTAGGCAACACGGGGCAGTCGGTACCTTTCCCAAAGTCCAAGTCTTGGATCTGTAGCAGCTATAAATAATGCATGAAGCTTTAATGATGACAAATGTAGCCTGAGGCACGTATGTCCCTGGCAGCTCTGATGTGCCTCAGATAGTCTAAATATGCCTGTGAAGCCTTGTATTTAATTAAGTGCTGCTTTAATCCCAAATTCAGATCAATACATAGAGGCCTTACCTAGTGACCCCCCCCCCCCAGTATGGGTTTATAGGCCGATGGCAGAATGCTAACACGGAGACAATCGGGGCCCTGGACTTGGGAGGGGCCTCCACCCAGATCACTTTCGTCACACGGGATGCAGTGGACGACCCAAAAGATCACATGACGCTTCGACTCTACGGCCAGGACTACCACCTGTACACCCACAGCTTCCTGTGCTACGGTCAGGGCCAGATGCTGCTCAGGCTGATAGCCAGCCTGATGCAGGTAGGCCACCCACTGGGGGTGAGGGGGGGTGAGGGTAGGAACCATCGTGTGGTATCAAACCACAGCTCTGATGTTCTGGATCAGAACAAGTTTGATCCAAGCTGAGCACCATATTGGGGACAGACTGACATGTCATACAAGGGCAAGGCTGAAATGGTCCCCTTTGACAGGTTAGGTAGTGCTGTGCACTAGGTTAAGTTTAGCAGTGTTGCTCAGCAGTCTTTTGAAGTGAGAGAGCCAAATAACCAGCAAACTGTTTGAGGTTTAGCACACATTGAAAGTGCATGAAGGCCAAAGGCTGGCACTGCACCGTTACACGCGTCCTGTTACACCTTGGTAGATGACTTTTCTGACCTACATTGATCAGATTCTGTCATATAAGAGGTATGGGGGGGGGGACCTGATTTATGGCACTGATGGAATGTGAATCCATGTAGATATGCCCATGGCTCATGTAATCAGGAGATCATGTGATCAGCATCAGCAAATCACGGTTCATGGCTGCATAGCCCTCTCCCCAGGACTCGCTGTCTTCCTGTGCTGTGTTGAGTTTCCCCCTCCACCCCACAACCTTAGGTTCAGGGTTTCAACGGCACCATCTACCACCCCTGCTATCCCGTGGGCTACAGTGTGACTGTGAAGCTGTCGGAGGTGTTGGATTCGCCGTGCACGTCAACGTCCCGGCCCAGCCAGTACAACTCAGACGGTGCCGTGACTGTGGTGGGGACAGGCCAGTACCAGCTCTGCCTGGGCAACGTCAGCCGGCTCTTCTCCTTTGACCAGTGTCACTTCTCCCGCTGCTCGTTTGACGGCACCTTCCAACCCAAAGTCAAGGGAGCCTTTGTGGTAGGCCAGCCCCTCAGAGTCCCTGAATCCCAGCACCAGTACCCGAGAGGCTCGCGGCAGACGGCACAGTGTAGACCAGGCCTGGGCAAATATTTTCTGTGGGGGATGAATTCGATTCTCCATATCAGCTAGGGCATTTTCTAAATGATTTTCATATCCTGAGAAAGCTGCAATAGAAGACTTGACCTTTGTTTTTAAAGGTGCTTGTATTTGCCTGCTGGATTTGGAAGCAGTCGCTATATTTGTGATTGTTCATGGGACTTGATCCTAAAACTCTACCCATTTTTATTGTTTTAATACTGAGTATTGGTAGCAGTGGCAGTAATGGTGCCAGTTACCAACACCCATTATATCTCTTGTTTGTTTATTTTATGTAATACCCCATAACAGGCTATGCTAACAGTGCCCCACCCAACTCACTTTTTCCCAGGCCTTCTCCGCCTTCTACCACGCCCACAGATTCCTGCAGCGTGTCACCAGCATCAAGGTCGCCACCCCGGTTCAGATGGATGAGGCCATCCGCATTGTCTGCAACATGAGCCTCAGCGAGGTATGGTCCCGTGGTCTCCCTCGCTGCGTTGTGACCGATGGTGCCAACCGTGTCGGGCCTCTCCCAGACCCCCCAGGGGCCACTGCTGTTCTCCGTTTTTAGTTTTGGGCTTGAAGGTGTTTCAGTGGTATCTCCGCAAATTCGATCCAAAATGGTTTTTGGAGTTAAATATGTACAAGGCTATAATCCCTATACAAATGGTCTAATAATCCTTTCTGTATTGAGTGACATGAATATAATTGTTTAATCGTATAGGTAATTGATTATTATCGATCATATAGATAATTGATTATTGTTGACTGCTCTTCCTGTCTGTCTGACTGTCTCATTGGCACAGTTGAAGAGCAAGGCCCCGGACGAGGCCAAACGCCTGCATGAGTACTGCCCATCCTCCACAGTCGTCCAGGTCCTCCTGCTGCGTGGTTACAGCTTCGACAACACCTCCTTCCCGCAAGTGTCTTTCGAGAGCACGGTGAGTATCGGGGGGCGGAGTCTTTAGGAATTCCTGGAAAATATAAGTATATAAGCCAATGCTTGCTTAACATAAATTCTTAGTTTTGGCAGCGATGAGCTTTTAGTGCCTCAGCGTGGCAGAATGGGAAGGTATTTGTGTGGCGAGCGAATCACTCGTGGTCCTGCCTCATCTGCTGCAGGCTAGGGGAGCCGCTGTGGGCTGGGCCTTGGGATACATGCTCATTCTCAGCAACATGGTGCCAGCTGAGAGCATAAACCTGGTGAAAGCTCTCGTCCCCGTAGCCTGGGGCTGCCTGCTCTTCCTCATGATCGTCCTCCTCATCGTTTCTCTGGGATACCTGCTGGTCCAGGCTTTCTGTGGGAAAAAGACCACCGACGATATCCTCTGATGGCCACTGGGTGGCGCCATGGAACCCAAGTGACTTTCTGCTCGCAAGTCATCGAGAGTGCCTTTAAATGTGTCGAACGTTTCATTATCAGGGAGATTCGCCCCCTTTGTCCCCTTCCACATGTACACGCAGTGCGGATTCAGAATCTAGTTAGCAATGAATGGTCGATGAAATACTATGCAAGTAAATAATTTAAGATTACTGAACTGCCTTCCCCCACACCCAGCCTTTTACCTAAAAGGTCAATCTACATGAGGTTTTTGTTTTTTTTAATTGTTTTACCCACTTTTAGTGCCGTGTCTGAGATTAGCTGCAGCAAAGCAAATTGTTTACAAAGGACGGTATGAGAGCAATTGTTGATGTTTTACTTTGTTATTTCACTGATAGGTTTTAGAAACTAAAACATGTTAAATGTCTGTATGTGAGGGAAAAGTTGCCATTCTGTTTTATGGTCATAAATGATGTGTTTCAACTAGAGACTGAGGTTCACACTGTTGAATTTAGACTTCAATACATGAACACCAAAGATTTTGTACTGTTTTTAAATAAATTGGCATTTTGACAATGGGCTCTATGTGTGAAGTTTTCAAGTTCTTCCTATCTGTGTGTGGGTTTGCTCCAATGCCCTGGCAAGGTCTAAAAACATGAACTGGTAGCACTAAAATTCCCACAGTTTGATTGTGTGTGTGTGTGTGTGTGTGTGTGTGTGTGTGCTCTCCAATGGACTGGTATTCCATCTCGGGACCCTGTACTGCATAACTGGTCATGGGTGGATGGACATCGTGTCACTGCTTTAATAGTGAGCTACCTAAGCATCTCGGTAGAGGTTTAGGTCTTATTTAGTCTTAATTGTCTTTTAGCACATCTGATACAGTTCACACCTGCGTACATACAGATTCTGTAGCACAGCAGCTTGTAGTAAGCCTCTCCCCTGGGCCAGTGAGATGTGAGTCCGTTTTGGTCTCCTGACCGTCGACATGCTAGCAGGATATCTTCCCCTCCTCGAGCACAGTCGCTCGACTGGAAGTGTGGCTGGAAGGAATGTCAAGAGCGCTTGATTGGTTTCTGCTGAGGCTGCGTGTTCGGGGGATGTCCTGCTCGGCAGGGCAGCAGGGGGGTGACCTGCAGTTTCAGCAAAGCTGTCATCCCTGCTATCAGAAGATGAGTCCCTGTGGTGATGTACCCATGAGGTCAGATGGTCTGCTTTAAGATGAAAAGTGCCAGAATCATTATTCATTTGACATGTTTTGCATTTTGTTGGGGAGGAGTTAGGAATCTCTGTGTGACTGCAGACAGCCGTCATGGGTGAGCGAGTCTGGTAACTGCAGTTTCTCTGGTTATCACTTCTGTCTGTCTTTGGGTTCTTATAATGGCTTGTTTGCCTTATGTTTTGTCAGCCACCGAAACTGCTATTTTTGTGTGTGCCTTTGTCATTTGTACAGTTTGTCCCCGTGCTGCCACCATACCCTAATCATCCTTATCCTTGTCTGATCTTCTGCGTCACCTTTTCCCATTTGACTGGAGATCTCTTTCAGTCGGCCCTCGTTCATTTCTGGGAGGGCGTCATCGCGCTGGTCCGGCTAGGAATGCAGAGCGATTACGGTCGAGCTGGAAGGCGGAAACATGCGATCTGTGTTAAACATGTCAAAGACTGAAAAATAAGAGCATATGAGATATGAAAAATGTAGAGCCTCAGCAGACCCAGATTCCATCCTTCGATGAGCTTTGATTCAGAATAATGCAGCAAATTAGCGTGACACCCCCAGAGTTCATCATCAGAATGAGGTACCACAGGGTTTTCCAACCTCAATCCAGAGATCCCAACATGAAAATAGACAAGAAGTAGAAGCCCCTTACCACTAGTGGATCAAAACATCCCAGCTCTCGGTAGCAAAAATGTGGAGGTCCCCCAGGATCAGGCTGAGAAACACTGACATGAGCAACCAAGAACAAAGGAATGAGGGGGATGTTTTTCTCACAAAATGGGTGAGGGAGCATTCAGTCTTTTTATTGTGTTAATATTATTGTGCTAATATTGACATTTAATCTGTCACGGTTGAAAACCTCCATCTGACTGAATTCACCACCAAGCACTAGTGAAAGATCACAGTGTTTGAAAACTAGGTTTTTTCTTTATTTAGTTGAGTTTCCCATAATCTGTCAGCGCTACCAAAGGAGGGCGCCATCAGCGGGTGATATCTGATGCGTTTTGAGCAAGACAAGGATCGAACATCTACCTGCTTTATGACCCCACCACCTCAAGGACTCGGATAAATTGATCTTAAAGTCCAAGTGTTATCTCTGAGGAGCAAAGCTGGGAGAGCCGCAGAGTCGAGGCCATTCTCGGGTTGGTGTCGCAGGTGTCGCTATCCACAGAGTCGAGGCCATTCTCGGGTTGGTGTTGCGGGTGTCGCTATCCACAGAGTCGAGGCCGCGCTCGGGTTGGTGTCGCTATCCACAGAGTCGAGGCCGTTCTCAGGCTGGTGTCGTGGGTGTCGCTATCCACAGAGTCGAGGTCGTTCTTTGGTTGGTGTCGCAGGTGTCACCCTCCACAGAGTCGAGGCTGTTCTCGGGTGGAACTCTCCGCTTCTTTCCGTAGTGCTGGCATGAGGCTGATGAGGTCACACCAGGGGATCGGGACCTTGTTGGTGGTGTTCACGCTGCACTGGGGTAAGATAACCGCTACTGCCTTCTACAGGTGCTGTCACCACTATATACCACAAACAAGGGGGTGGGGGGGGGGGGACTGCACCTCAACATCACACCACAGGGCACAACATCTGCAATTCCTTCCTCTGACTTGCAGTCTACAGTAGGTAATACTCGTTTCACAAGGCCCCTTTTGGTCCTTCTAGGCAAGCTCAACATCACCAGTGGTACCAGCCAGCTTAAGACTTCAAGGGTGCAGTGAATTACTGGCAGACAATGATGTTGGGGGTGGTGTGGTGATTTGGCGGGCATCACTGTTGCATCACCCCCCTGGTAGTTCTCCACTTGTGCTCAGGTTCACAGGCCTGCAATGAGCCTGATTGGTGCATCCCGATTCCCCGTAGTGTACGATTGTGTGTTTCTACGCCTTGTGACGGACCCTGGGGCCTGTGTTTCCTGGCTTCAGGCCACCCTGATTACAATGAGATGTTGGAAGCTCGTTAGTGGAAGGTGCCAGGGGAGATTGTCAATAACCAGCGTTACGCTCGCGTTGCTGCTTTTTGTAAATGACAGGCTGTCGTCACTCTCACGGTGTTGTAGGGTTACACACAGGAAGCATGTGGGGGGGTCTCCACAGGCTACCTACCAGATGCCCCGATCCCATCCATAAATCGCCTTCCCTCCCGCCTCCCCTGCCCCAGGTCTCATGCGACACGATCAGGCAAGACAGCAGGCGGCCCGGCATGTTCCTGTCTTGCCATGGGCTGATTCTTTATGGCTAGCTGCCTGATAACTTCTCTCTGCCCCGCCCCATGCGATTGCGATAACCTCATCACCCAGGGACGGTTGTAACGCATGTGGTGCCCTAGGCGAGCTTCACCGCCGGCGCCACCACCCCCCCTACACAAACGTTACTGCCCCATTTCACCTAATGCTAGGGTATAATCCAGGGGGAGGGGGAGTGAGCAGGAGCCACCCTGGTGAAGCTTGCCTTGGGCTTTGTCTCTAATGCAAAGATGCTGCCCTAGGCGGTTGACCTGCCCTGCCATCACCAAAGGCATTTCTGTCAGGGGCTAATGAAACTATCACAGCTTACCTGTCCAAAGGTTGGCATTAAAGAGATTTGGCCCTAAGAACAGCATCACTAAAGAATGAGGGAATGAATCCTTGCAAGATACGTCATGAAATGCCAAGAGCAGCGGCTGGTTTGAGATGTTCAGATGTTTGTGGACCACCGTGTCTTTTTTGCAGCGGCAGCCTTGGTGGTGGGGGGCTGTCAGACAGACCTGCAGCTTAAGTGCAACTTCTACTGCGACTGCCCGGATTGCAGCGACGAGCAGAACTGCGGTAAGACGCCATGCACACATAACTCTCCCTGCCCTCATTGCACCGACCGGCAGCACGAGACTAACCATGTGTAAATTTGGCAGACTCGGCCATAAACTATTTTGCAGAAGCTTTACGATAAACAGATAAGAATGTGAAACTTGGGTTTTTTGCCCACTTTTATTTCCCCACCTAATTCTGCAGGCTATGGGGGGCAGGACTTCACCTGCGATTTTGAGGAGGTGGGGGCCTGCGGTTGGGAGGACGCAATGGAGCCAGCTGTCTATTCCTGGGAAAGGAGACAGCGGGGGGGCAGCCTGCCAGAGAGCGGCCCATCGTCTGATTTCACCGTGGGAACTTCCGCAGGTACGCGGCACAGTGCATACGCTCCACCTACCGCACAGCGCGGCTGGCCACTCTGGATCTTTCACCCCCCTAGGTTATGGCAAAGATTCAGCTTACCAGCCGCTATTATTGGGTAAGCTTTCATGCCTGATTTTGTTGAGCCTATTAAGGTATATAAATAAAATATGAAGTTATCCCACTTTATTCTGTCTTTCATTTTAATTTTTTATTTAGATTTTATATATTTTTTAAGTTTTAAGATAAATATACTGCACTAGGCCGACGGTGAGTAAATGCAACGGAATTTCGTTCTGACGTGCACAAAACCAAATGTTTCTGAAAGACAATAAAGTAGCTAAATTCTAAAAATTTCTATTCTATTGTAAGAACCCCCGACTTGACTTTGAAAATTAAAAAGACAACTCTGAACACGTTCTTCGCTGTGATCGCTTGCTGTAGGGTAAGGTTAGGGTGCCGGCTTACAGGCGGCTCGCCGGGCGGTTCAGGAACTGCCTCATTAAGAGATTTCGGCGCGCCGTGTGAACCCCGTTGCAGGCTGGTTCATGGCCGTGTCGGCTGTGCACACGCAGCCCCCCTCCACGGCCTTGCTGGTGTCGCCGAAGATGAGGAACTCCTCCGCCACCTGCAGGGTGCTCCTCCGCTACTTCATCTGGGACTCCGGTACTCGCCCCGAACATACCTGTCAAGTTTTGGATTTGAAATTTTCCGGCACCCACCGCAAGCCATCCCACCACCCCAACCAAGCTAGACAGGTGTACAAGAAATCTAAAATAACCACTTGTCATTTTCATTACACACTTTATTTTAATTTCTCATGTTCACTCATGTGGGTCTGGCATTTACTAATGACTTATATGGATTTGTTGCAGACTTTGCATCCTTTAACATTTTTTTGAAAGGCGTGTATTTGTGGGCTGGGCCGGAGTGGTTGATTTTACATGTCTTTCTCACCATACTAAACACCCTTTCAAAACTGGCATTTATGACCTGGTCTGCCTCAGTGGGATTTCTAGTCACAGATGCTGACATCGCCTGGGCACGTTTCTGCGCCTCTAGTCAGCGCTTCTGCTTGGTGGATTTTTCATGACTGACATCGTTCCTACCCCCATGGCAGTTACAAATCTTACAGAACACGTGACTGTGCCCCCCACCCCGGTCCTTTTTAGGAAAGTACATTCGCCGTCCGATTTTTTGAGATATTTACACGACTTCTTTGTTTTTTGGCAGGAATGCCTTCTCCTCCTTCACATCCATCCATCTCACTCCGTTTCTCCGGATTTGTTCCCGCGGTCGGCACTAACCTCGCGATAACTGGCCCCCAGGCTACAGCAGGTGGCAGTTGTCGCGAGGCTACTGACAGTCCAGTTTGGAGAGGCAGAGGATTTTTTTTATGATATTATAATACAGGAGATTTACAGGAAAATACTAGCAGGAAAGAGGGGTAAAATAGGGTAGTTTCCCGGCCAAAACGGGAGGCTTGACAGCTATGGCCCCGAACCATTCCGTGGCATACAGGACATGGTTTACCACAGCTGACAAGTAGCCTGATGGATGCATGCTACCCGATAACCAAATAGTAAAGCTGCCTGCTAGCACATTGTGTTAGGGCATGTGCTTTCCTGGTGCATTATGGTTGTGATGAATTACTTGTTGGTTTGAGTCCCAAGAGAAGCACGGTTGTTGTACCTTTAAATTACATGTGTGGCTCTGCAGGCGATGGTGCTATGGCTATAATTGGAAGATTGTTGGCTGAAATCCCAGCCTTGAAGAATAACGTCACCACTGGGCCCTCCAGCAAGGCCCTTAACCCGAGTTACTCCAGGGACTGGCTGATCCTGTTCTCTCAGTTATATGTCGCTTTGTATAAAAATGTTTGCCAAATAAAAAGATGTCATGTAATGTCGTGTTGTAACCTGTGTGGATTTTGCATAAAAGCTTCTGCAAAGACACCTGATCCCATCTTCTGTCCTGTCCTTTCCACACCTGCTAGGGAACCAGGGGCTGGACAACCTGGTGCTGTGGGGCACGGTGGTGGGGGAGGAGGAGGAGGGGGGGGGTACCACGAATACCACGGTGTGGCGGCCCGCGGTGACCAGCGTGCGGGGCTGGCGGGAGGCCACTATCTTCCTGGGCCGCCTTCCTAGGTCCTTCCAGCTGCATCTACATTCTCAGCGAAGCTGGGGCCAACCGGGGGACGTGGCCCTCGACCAGCTGGAGTTCCTGGACTGCGCCCTGCCCGGTGAGGGGGGGGGCTGTATGTGTGAGGTCCAATGGACCCTGTGCACTGCCGTGGAAATGCACAGCTCTGGTCCAGGGTAATCCTGCAGTCCAATGTAAAGTGTGATGTTCAGATGAAATGTATGTGCCACAGCACCGGAGAAATCATGCGGGGAGAACTTGCTGAGGTGTGGCAACCATGGCTGTGTGGGGGCTGCACAGGTGTGCGACGGCACCGACGACTGTGGCGACAGCAGCGACGAGGCCAGCTGCGGTGAGGGGGGCAGGGCATCCATCCGTCCATCTATATGTCTATCTAATCGATACATCAATACGTCGATAACTGTCTATTGATGTAGTGGATCTAGATAGATAGAATAGAATAGACAGACATTGCTCTCATGCCTTTGAATTACATGTGTGTTACAATAAAACAGGATATAACCTAGCCTGTTGGAGGAAGTTACTCATTAAGATGGAACCACACAACCAACTGGACCACTGTTGTCCAGTTGCTTCACCATTTCTGTGATGGGGGTGGATGGGAAACGTAGTGCCTTCTCTCTAATTTGATAGAAGGACACTGGAGATGTGACTTTGAGAAGGATTTATGCGAGTGGGCGGACCTGAAAACACCGTCCCCTCTTAAATTCAAGAGGGCCTGTCAGCAAGATCTCTCAGAGATCAAAAACCCGAAGGCTGGACCAGGCCGAGACCACACCACAAACTCTGAGACAGGTACTGGGGTTCCTCACCTGCTCCTTCACTGCCTAGAACTGCCTGCTCATGGTAATGATACAAGAATAGTCCAGTTTTGTTTAAATGTTCTTGCTGATCCCTCACCAGGTTACTTCCTGTATCTCAGTAAACCGACCAATGGGGAGCCGCTGAAGGCTGATTGGTCATCCTTCCAAAGTCCTGTTTTTGAACCAACAAATTCTACTCATCCATGCCGGGTACGGACAGGACTAACTTTCTATCAATGTAAAATGCAGGTATTCTGTAAAATATTAATGAATTATTCTAGTACTAGAAAACCTCTATTACCATCTTAGGGAGTTAGTTTCTTATCAGCTATGTCCAGAAGAGCAGTAGCTTTAATTTTTGGGTCTACAACTCCCATAATGCATCTGTCTCCCCACAGATGACCCTGTACACCCATCAGTTTGGCCCCAGGTCAGGGGGCCTGTCAATTCTGGTGGTGACCAGTGGGGCCATGTACCCTGTGTGGGAGCGAGGAGGGGATTTGGGAGATGTTTGGGTGAAGGCGGAGGTGGAGTTTGTCATGAACAGCACCTTCCAGGTACCCTGCTGGAAAATGGAGTGGGGTGGCAAGGGGGCATGACCTGCTCAAGTGTCCCGCTGAATTACTGTAGGATACAGTCCCCATGTTTGTGCATTACATCAATTTCACTGTCTTTGATTACGTAGCGAGGTGGTGCAGTGGTTAGCACTGTTGTCTCGCACCTCCATGTTTGTGGAGTTTGCATGTTCTCCCCGTGTCGTCATGGGGTTTCCTCCAGGTACTCCAGTTCCCCTCCACAGTCTAAAAACATCCTGAGGCTAATTGGGGTTACTGAATTTCCCATGGGCGTGCCTGTGTGTGTGACCTGTGATGGGCTGGCGCCCCATCCTGGGTTGTTCCCTGCTTTGTGCCCCTAACCTGCAGGATAGGCTTCAGACCCCCCATAACCCCCCAATAGTATAAGTGGCTACAGAAAGTGGATGAATGTCTTTTTTTTCCATCAGATTTTGTTTGTAGGAGCAATTAGAGATAACGACTTTGGAGGCATTGCTATAGATGACATCGTCATGTCGCCTAACTGCCGCAAATCCAATGGTGAGCGACTGGAAAAATCCTTTGGTCTTTTAAATCTGGTGTTGAGTCCACCTGAGCATAGCCTTCCCCTGGTCGCCCTCCTCCAGAGTCCTCTCCAAATGCTGGCTACCCCAACCCTCCTAAACACCCCTGCATTGAGAACAGCAAGCTGTGCGACTTTAGGAGTGACTGTGACGGTGCCGAAGATGAAAGCAGCTGTGGTTAGTCTGTCTGTGTGTGTCTCGATGCATCTCTGTGTCTATCTCTGTGTGTCTCTGTGCATCTCTGTGTCTATCTCTGTGTGTCTCTGTGCATCTCTGTGCCTGCCTATGTGTGTCTCTGTGCATCTTTGTGTTTATCTCTGTGTCTATCTCAGTGTGTCTCCATGCGTCTCTGTGTCTGTCTGTGTGTGTCTCTGTACGTTTCTGTGTGTCTCTGTGTGTCTCAGTGTCTATCTCTGTGCGTCTCTGTGTCTATTTCTCTGTCTGTCTTTGTGTCAGTCTGTGTCTCTGTGTGTCTCTTTGTCTATCTCTGTTTGTCTCTGTGCAGCTCTGTGTGTGTCTCTGTGCATCTCTGTCTATCTCTGTGTGTCTCTGTGTCTGTCTCAGTGCATCTTTGTGTCTATCTCTGTGGCTGTCTTTGTGTCTGTCTGTGTCTCTGTGTGTGCTTTTATAATTATTACATTGTGGGAACCAGATATTCCTACAATGTGATAAAAACCTATAACATTTTACCTTGTGGGAACATTTTTTTCGGTCCCCACAACGAGAAACTGAATTTTAAAAAAATCTTTGACTGTAATCATAAAAAGTAAAAATGTTGTATTTTGTTTGGTTACTTAGGGTTAGGGCTGGGTAGGGGTTAACGATGTTGTTACTGGGATTAGGGGTTTTCCCATAGAAATGAATGGAGAGTCCCCATGAATATAAATATATATTAAATATCCGTTATCCGTTATCATGATGCTTAATCATCCTCACAGTAAATGGAAGGTGGCTCTGTTTCCCCAGGTGACTTCACCTTCCCTGAAGGGAGTGCAGGCTGGACCGACGCCAGCTTAGGGGGACAGAGCTGGGCACTATATCAGAACCACACTGGCAGCCATGGCAGCCTTATGGGTAACACTGTATAAGGAGACCAGTAGCGTGAACTTGTGTGTGTCTGTGTCTGTATGTGTGTGTGTGTGTCTGTGTCTGTATGTGTGTGCATGTGTGCCCTAAAATGTATGTGCGTGTGTGTGTGTCTGTGTCTGTATGTGTGTGCATGTGTGCCTGAAAATGTATGTGCGTGTGTGTGTGTCTGTATGTG
>JAODKM010000108.1:6983379-7010709 GCA_026780845.1 Petrocephalus sullivani | reverse complement strand
TCTCCATCAACTGCAAGATGCTGTCCTATCAATATGGGCCAACATTTCTAAAGAATGCTTTCAGCACCTTGTTGAATAAATGCCACGTAGAATTAAGGCAGTTCTGAAGGCAAAAGGAGGTCTAACACCGTATTAGTATGGTGTTTCTAATAATCCTTTAGGTGAGTGTATATGAGGCCAGAGAGTTTGGCATTACCCACGACTGGTCACAGATGCGTGACCCTGAGACCAAAAAAGCCCTGCTTTTGTGCCTTTAAGAAAAAGATCCTCCATGTATGCAAGTCTATTTGATCCATTCGATCTTCACTTCTCCTATAAACACATGTAACTGCGCAACACAACACTACAACAAGTGACAACTGACCGGTTTATGCCCCTGAATATTTCGGCCGGAAGCACTTTAGGTGCGTTTATCTCGTTTGTTTTCCTCGCTTGTTTACCATACCTGACTTCCTGCAGAAATGAATGAACAAACTGAGAAACACATCCATAAAAAACAAGTACGTTTTACAGTTTTCCTGCACTGTGAGCAGACTGACTCTGTGTGTGTGTGTGTGTGTGTGTGTGTGTGGATCGTAGATGCAAAGTGTAATCTGGAGAAGGGTCTGTGTGGCTGGGCCAACACTAAAAACCCATCCCTGGGCCTTCTGGACTGGGAGCTGAGCAGTTCTGCGGCAGAGACCCACTACCCCACCCCACCCCATGACCATACACTGGAGACGGAGCGAGGTGACCATCTGCCTCCCCTTCTGTGCTTTCTGGAATGTGTGAAGCAACTGTAAAGCTTACATATGCAGGATACAATTCAGGGGAATTCTGAGCTATTTGTAAATCGTATACAAGTCCATGTTGCTTTTTAGTTTTTATTATTCACTGCAATTTATTATTCACTGCAATGCCATTTTGTGTGCATTCTCAGCAAAATTTAAGTCTTACTTGGCTCCATTTTTATAAAAGATTATTCCAGTCTATTTGAATGAGTCATGTGACTTAAAGGCAGCGTTGCTTCCTCTCTTTCTCTGAGCCATTGTGTCTCCACAGGTCACTTCCTGTTCCTTCCCAGCAGCCACCGGGGCACTGCGGGCTGGAATGCCTCGCTGCTGAGCCCACACCTGCCCCCGGCCCCAGCCACCTGCCTGCGCTTCTGGGTGCACCGGCCCCTCTCCAGTGAGCCCAGTCACTCCTGTCCATTGTCTTTCATCTTCTGCCTTCAGAAACATGCCATAAAAACAACATGCAGTCACCAATATGCGAGTTCAGCAAGTTAAAAAAGAGAGGGTTGCTAGAGGACCCACCACCCACTTATAGTATGCACTTACTGACAAGCTTGAAAAATGTATCACACACAAGCTGGCTATACACTATGCTCGCTCACAGTCGGATATTTACACTTTAGAACAGGCCAGCTAACTGTGCTAATTGTGTGCTTGCTAAATCGATGATACACCCGCTAATGCCAAGTCAAATGCATGACTGCTAATGCTAACGCTCATTGGGTGATGTCGAGCTCCATGTGTGGAGCTAGTCTGGGGGTCAGTTCAGACGATATTCGCATTTTGCAATTGGCCTGCTACCCATATGATGTCCAGACTTGCTAAATTGACGACAGACTCTCTATTGCTAATGCCTCTAACGCTGGACCACTAATGCTAATGCTAACTCAAAAACATGACCACTAATGCTAACACTAACTCAAAAGCATGACCACTAATGCTAATGCTAACTCAATAGCATGACCACTAATGCTAATGCTAACTCAAAAGCATGACCACTAATGCTACCGCTAACTCAAAAGCATGACCACTAATGCTAATGCTAACTCAAAAGCATGACCACTAATGCTACTGCTAACTCAAAAGCATAACCACTAATGCTAATGCTAACTCAAAAGCATGACCACTAATGCTACCGCTAACTCAAAAGCATGACCACTAATGCTAACGCTCATTGGGTGATGTCCGGTTCCATGTGTGGAGGTGATCTGGGGGCTAGTTCTCAGTAGTAGGATATTCACATATCACAATAGGCCTGCCAACTGTATGAGCTGCATACTTGCTAAAGTGACAATACTGATACTAATGCTAATGCTAACTCAAAGCCTGGACTGCTAATGCTAACGCAAAACCTGTACTGCTAAAGCTAACGCTAACTCAAAAGCATGACGACTAATGCTAACACTCATCAGGTGATGCCGAGCTCCATGTGTGGAGATGGTCTGGGGACCTGCTCACCAAGCTGCTGAGTGTGGGCGAAGTGGGCGAGACCTGGAGGCGCTGTGACATAAACATCTCCTCCACAGAGGACTTCCAGGTGAGCGGCCCCTTCGAACGGATTGCTGTCCGTTGGATGGTAAGGAAGTGGGCCATAAAGCGGATTATTTGTGTCTCCAGATTGTGTTTGAGGGGATCAGCGGCACCGACGGTGTGGTGGCCCTGGACGACATTGAGTACCACGTGGGTGTCGACTGTAATGGCCAGAAGAAAGACTGGCAAGGTGAGACTCGGATTGGCTGGATCCATGAGTGTCCCTCAGTGCTGTTTGCAGGGTCTCGGGCTTCTCTTTTTTGGCTATGTTTAATGGTACTAAAGGTATCTTTAATATATGATGTTCCCTTTTAAGTCAATGGCGAGCACACTAGTTTTATTAACCGTTCACAATGACACTCTGGTTTTCTTTTTTATTGCAATAATTTAGTCGAGTAGCTTTGGTATGTTGCTCTTTGTTGATTTGTACAAGTTTAACTCGGTTATACAGCTGATTATCAGTACTAAAGCAAGACTCCTCTAGGGCTGTTGGATCACTAGTCCAGGTTCTGTGCCGATGCCCTATTTGTGAACATCCTGTGGACCCCTCCCCCCACCCCCCCGAACAGCTTCCCCCAGCTTTGACAAACTGGGGCCCATCGCGGCATCGGTGCTCCTTCTGGTGCTGTTCATAGCCTTTGGTGCCGTGACGCTGATTTGCCTGCAAAGGAAAGGGATGCTGGCAGGACGCGGCACGGAGACGGGCGAGGCCAGCTTTGGCAACATGCTGTATGAGGTGACGGAGGACGTGAGTACCGCCGCTCAGCAAGAGCAGGAAGGCCTGTGCCACTTAATCCATTTTCAGGGTAGGCCCACGTACTGTACTTGTCAAGGTGGCCTGTTAGTGAAAAATTTCTCTGTTGGAATACGGCACTGATCCCTATGGCCTGCCCTCAAAGACAGTTCAGTTTCTTGTGATACTTAGCAAACCTGGACAGGGTGTGAAACTCTTCCAACACGTATTGGTGCACAAATAGTTAGGATTAATTATACTTGCATGTTGTACACTGTCTGTACGTTCTGAGAAATGCCTATCATTCTTCTCATCCAGGGTCCAGAAGTCCGCACGCAAACATAAAGTGAAACACTGCCCCCTTCTGGTAGCAGCTCCGTTCAATGGTAACGTCACAGGAGTGAACTGGTTTCATGCAGTCCTTGCACTACACAGATAGTCATATTCTCACACCGACAGACTCACACTATAGCTTGAGACGTCCCTTCTCTACCAGAGACATACTGCAGGTTGTTTAAAAGCCACAGAAATTCACATGCATTCCAGCACATGCAAACATAATCTCTGTGCAGTGGGGTGAAGATGCAGCCAGCTGGCAAACACCATCAAAGACTTACATCATCCTGGCATTATCACCCTACCCCAGACCAGGTGGATCCCCACTATTATCCAGCAATAGTCACTGTGGGGGCATGGTTCGGAATGGGTCCCTCGCCCTGGAGGGCGCCCCTCAGTGGCCTGTCCTGGTATCTAAAGAAGAATTTTTATCATCGAGTCTCTGTCAAGAAAAACAACAAACTGTGTCATCATTTACTCTTTGTTGCTCCAAGTCGCTGCTATTTCTAGTCACCGGGCAGTTGTAATGGCCCATGGATTATGCAGGATGTCTGATTGTGGAATTGACTGATTGAGTGTATAGATACTCTGAGGCCTGTCATGTCAGTGATCAGCCAATCATGTAGGCCCATCACTTAATAGCCAATCAGGTAGGCTTTACTTGCCAATCACGTGAGAGGCAGGGGCAGCGGGAAAGTGTTGCAATGGTCAGTAAAAAACATGTTTAATTCACCTGCAAAAACAGTGAGAAGGCATGGTGTGAATAAAGATGGAGGGGGCAACGGCATTTGTGTTTCCAATAGTGTGTCACGTGCTGACTTAAATGAACAATTTAAATGATTAAAATAAGACTGGGCTTCTGTTGGTTTGTGCTTAGTTCCATGTGTAGTTTGTCATGCTGTACCATGAGATTGGTGTCCCAGCTGTGCTAATATCCATGAAGCTGCTTAGCTCATACCCAGCAGCTGACATTTTTCTAAATGTCATTTTCTTTACAGCACAGTATTAAATGACACCCATGATGACTAAGTAACATTACCATGAATGAATGTTTGGATCAGAATTGATGGCAGTTGGAGCTTTGCAGGTTTTTGCACTTGGGAGACTTGGGAAAGGTGAATCAGAACACCTGGGATGATCCATTCAGGATTGTGTGGGCAGTTCTGAGAATGGGAGACACATGAACCGTTGAGTGGCGACCCTCCCCAACACACACACACACACACACACACACACACACACATACCACATGTATTCCTATCTTTATGGGGACACTCCATTTATTCCTATGGGCATAACCCTAATACCAACTATGACACCCTTAACCCCTACCCAGTATTTTGTTTAGTAAGTAACTAAACAAAATATGAGACTTTTGGCATTGCAGATACAGATTTTTATAAAATTGAGGTTATCCTTATGGGGACCAAAAAAATGTCCCCACAAGATGGAAAATAACATGTTTTTATCACCCTGTGGGGGCATTGGATCCCCACAACATAATATATAGATGACCACACACACAGACACACACAGACACACACACACAGACAGACAGACTTGCCTACCTATCTAAATGGACACCTTCCATTCATTTCTATGGGGAAAACCCTAATCCCAAGCCATAAGTAACCAACCCAAATACAAGACTTTTGGCATTTTAACTTTTTTGATTGCATTAGATTTTTATAAAACTGAAGTTATCCAAATGGGGAAAAAGTGTCCCCAAATGTAAGGAAGTTTCAGGTTTTACCTTTGGGGACCTTTTGGTGCGATCTTTTTGCAATTTTATAATGTGTGGTAGCATAGTTTTTAAGTTCTTGATGAGAAAAAGAAAGAAAAATTGGTGCATAACCAGCTCATCACATCCATCCGCTGCATATTCACATCCATCCGCTGCATATTCACATCCATCCACTGCATATTCACATCCATCTACTGCATATTCCTCGGAAGGAACTGAAAAACTCAAAAATTGTCACAGATTAATAGATGCTCCTCATCATTTAAAACTTGTTTGACCAACAGAATATTGTTATCAGACCATCGTTCCAAAAAGAGAGACTTGTTGTCCTTCTACACCTAATGTCCAGAGCTAGGCACACACAAACTGACCTTGCTATCCATTCAGCTTAGGACACGAGGACCCAATCATTCAATGACAGATCTCTCAGGAGGCACATATCAAATCCCTTTTAACTCTACTAATAACAGGGTTAAAATTCAAGGCCCCCCACCACCCAGTCATTCAGAGAGCAGGACAAAAGCCGAGGTAATGTGGGCGCTGACGTCACAGCTCTTTGTAGCTATTGGCTGTTCATCCTTAGTGTATTTTAGAGCCTAATTTGAAATGGCTTAAAAGCTCTTTGAACGGACGTATGCATATAGATAAAGGGGGGGGGGTGATCAGGGACAGACAGATCTCATCACAAAGGCGGCTAAATATGACAGGGGGTCTAATTTGTTACTCCGTTTCCGTCCCGGGGAGGCTTCGGTTCTTTATAAACCCGACACGCCTTATTCTTCTGCCAGGAAGCCCAGCACTTGGTGTGGGGTGTGTAACTTGTGGTCCAATTAATAGTTGCACACTATTGTTTTGTTTTGCGTTTCGCGTTATTTCCCAAAGTCAGAATTTAACTCTTGTCCTCCACGATAAAATATGGTTAAAATAATTTAAATAATTTAAATAACATACGGACACCCCCCCCCCCTAGCAACAGCGTCACCACGGTAACATCCTTTGCTTTTTAAGATCACTGGTTCAGCATCCGACTCGCACGTTTAACGATTCTTACCGGCAATAGCATCTGACTCGGTAACGGCAGACTATGGACGGAATACTTCGCTGCTTGTAAATATTTATTCATGAACCTGGTTTTGCATAAAAGGTATACCTCTTTTCCATCACAATGCTGCCGCAGATTGAGGCTATGGCAGTGGGAGGGGTGATCGGGAACATAAGGGGCTGGGCGCGATGCCCTGCCTGTGTCCCCGGGAGGGGGGACGAGGGAGCCGCCGATCTGCGCGGAAATGTTAACGGGACTCGTCTCTAGACAGTAAATAAGCGACCGAATGCGACTCAGCGCGATGCTTTTTGCCCCCCGGTGACTCCCCTGTCAGCCCCACCACCCTGCAGCCACTAGATGCCTGCGCACCCCGCCGGTGGTCGCAGGATGGAGCCCGCGGTGCTTATCTTCCTGCTCTACGTGATGATAGCCCATGAGCTGGTGTGCGGATGGATGGATTATCGGAAACAGGCAGCCAAGCCCAGGACGCATTCGCGGCAGATGTGGGGCTCCAGGTGAGGGCAGAGCGATCTCCGTGCGGACGGAGCGCTCATGGCGAGCAATGTGACAGCTGTACGGGGATCCAGTATGAGTGTGTGTGTCTGTGGGGGAAGGGAGGAGAGAGGATGTGTTTTTAAATGTATTTAATTAACATATTGTGTGTTCTGTATGTCAACCTGGGAAGCCAGACTATATGAAGCAGTTTGAACAAAATCGTGAAATTAGGGATTTTTTAAATGAATAAATGTTATGTGCAATTACGCAAATTAGACAGAATCACAGTGTAATACTATGTGCAAAATCGTGAAGCCAGACTCAACTGTTTGCATGTGTAGAATGTATATGACATCATGTGAATTGCTGGAAACTCGGAGTGATCTCAGTATTCTTATACCAAAACACTGTATGATCAGGTTGACCGATATGATGCATCTCATTAACCTCTGAACTCTCTTGACCACGCCCCTTCGGCGCCGCAGCCCACGGTGTCGTCAGAGGTTCCCCCGTGTCACCTGCCAGCCCGTCAGGTCTGAAAGGGAGGCCTACTGGAAGAAGAGGAGCAGGATCGTCCGGAAGGCCTGATGGGACGGACGGACAGACAGACACTTTGTATACGCGGAATGTTTACCTGTGACTCTGTTTACATTTTTGTGCATTATTTATTGCCCTCTTTAACCTCCTTTTTCTGTTCCATTGTTTCCCTTCAATGCCCCTGGGTTCTGCATATGGTGCAGGTATTATTTTTGTCATGACAATAAAGCAACTTGAACTCATCGGGGAGGCAGTCTGTGCTATTATGGTGGTAGATGTGTGCCACCCTCTCCAGCCCTCAGCCAAGTGAGCATCTTCTCACTGGTAACAGGCATTGATGATCTTGGGTCTTACATGTCTTTAAGTACTAAGCTGGAAGATGTCACAGAAACTGCAGTCAAGCTCGACAAATCCCAGACGAGGGGCTGACAGCTCCTTGCTGAGTATTACACTCTTATTTGTGAATTACTACAATGGACAGATCAGGAATTAATTCAGCAACAGGTCAGTTTTTTGGTTGTGAATTTGAAGATGGCCAAGTGGGTGTTTTTACACCTGTTGGTTGGAGAGGGGTCACCTAACCTTGCATGTCTGGACAGGCTTTGCCATGTTTTCTCAAGATGGTCTCCTTTATGAATTCCTGGCCTTCTCACAAACACCCAGCATGCCATAAATATTCTTTGCTGGGTGCCTGAGTATGCAACTGTGCGTGTAAATGTGTGTGAGTACCACAATTGTGTCATAGTGGACGCTCCATTATTCCATCTTGGGGATAACAGGCCAGATTTGTAATTTTAATTCAGATGTAGCCTTTAAAGTCACATCGGGAAGGAGTGGCTTCCTGCCATCAGGAATATATTAAGGAGCAAACTGGCTGCTGCCTCTGTTTAATTTGAATGCTTTAATTTCATATTCGCATGTAACAATGCAACTCGAAACTGATGGTATCTAGTTTAATATTAGTTTCTGTAGTATTTTTAAGTACATTTAAATATCTTGTGATACAACCTAAGAAAAGTGTTATAAGAAACACTTTCATAGACCAAATTTAGCTAAAATTGGTTCTTTGTAAGTACCACTGATAAGATACTGCTTAGATGTGATCTTTAAGGGTTGCTAAGAGCTCGTATTGGGCTTGGTTGGTGGTCCAGGGCGTACCTTGCTCAATGGCCCTATGATTCCCGGGATTCTCTCAGATTTAGCTTAAACTGGGAAACCTGTTGCTGAAAAAAGATGAAGTAAAAAATCGATGTAAGTGTAGTTAGACGGATGAATGGATGCTTTTGGAGACCATGGCGTTAGAAGGAGTTTGACATTGGGGGGGGGGGTGTAATGTATATCGTGACATCACAATGGGCACACATGCAGTAGTCACATCACGAAAGGATGCAGTGTAAGGAAGATCTTAAAATTTCATCATTTAAAGTAAGACTAACACTATTGCACAACTATACATAACCAAAAAAATAACTGATCCATATGATGGAATTGGCCTCAGTAATGTGTGGATTCACAATAAAAGATAAGAAACGCGCTCTTATTAATTTATTTGTTTGTTTGTTGGGAAGGGGGGGTCAGCCAATATTGGGGGGGAAGCGCCCCCCCCCCCACATGCCCCCTATTTTTGATGCCTCTGTTTAAGCGGGTTGAGGATCTGACATCCTGAGCACAGACCCACACAGGAGAAGACCCTTTATAGCCTGAAGGTGACAGAGAAGCAGCTCTGTGCCCGATTGGAGCCGGGTTCTGCTGCTCGATCCTGGGAAGGAGGCTCCGTGAATGATGCCAGCCAGCGTAGCATCTCTGCCTGCTCTCTGGTGGTGGGAGGAGCCTGCCACCAAGTGCGCTTGGCCGCACGCCTAGGCCAGCATATTGCCTCTGTCCCTGGATAGCGTCCTTTTCACAAGTGGGCGTTTTCGTGTCCCACGGGCAGCACGCTGAGGAGAAGAGAGGCGACACTCTGCTGGACGCAAGGACTGTCACTTTGTGCGTGTGTCTGTGTGTTTCCGTGATCGAGGGTGTGTGGGTCTCATTGTGCGATGATGTGGCAAGACTGGCGTGCGAGGAGTCGGCTGAGGGAGCTGACACATGAAGTACAGTCTTGCCTAGCAGCACACCTGCTCCGCGCAGCTAATTTCCTTTGGGAGCCCCTCTCAGTGCTCCTTCTGGGGGGTACGCTGACTCAGCAGGGAGCAGGGTCACCTTACACCTCTGGAGCTCCGGGTTCGAGTCTGGCCTCTGCTCCGCGTGGCTGATTTCCTTTGGGAGCCCCTCTCAGTACTCCTTCTGGGGGGCACGCTGACTCAGCACGGAGCAGGGTCACCTTACGCCTCTGGAGCTGTGGGTTCGAGTCTGGCCTCTGCTCTGTGTGTAGAGATTGCATCCTCTGGTTACTTTGGCTTTCAGAAGTCCAGTGACATAAGATTGGCGAATGTCTTTCAGTCGCCCTCAAGCGTGTGTGTGTGTGTGTGTGTGTGTGTGTGCCCTACAACAGACTGGCATCCTATTCAGAGTGTCCCCGGCTTCGTGTCCTATGCTGTTTGTAGTAGGCTCCAGGCCCACTGCCTCCCCATAGTGATTAAGTGATTAAATGGATTGATACTTTTTATAGCTATTTCGCTATTAATACTAAAAATGAAACTTTCCCCCCTATCTCATACTGCCCTTGTCCTTGTCCTGATACATTTCCCCACATATTTCAAGGGTAACAGTATATTATTTTCACAGTATATTCCGAGCAGATATCTATGAAGTTCAATATAGGAATTCACAGATAACCTTCACTCAGAGAAATAAATCACTACTGAGATCATAACAGATTAATAGCTAAAATGGGATTGTATTCATAATCTTTTAATGAAACTCCCTATAGGAATATTTAGTACTGCTGGCATTGCTCGAGTATGTGTGTGTGTGTGTGTGTGACCACTTCGTTTGCTGATTGTCGCCAAACAGGCTCCTCGCCTGTGTCACCCAGGCATCTCCCCTGGGGAGCCTCTGAAACCACTCAAGCAACTCTAGACGCCTTTAAAACGAGGAGTGGACACACTGTCCGTTTGAGGAGAGGCAGAACTCCGCCTTGCAGAGTCTCATTACCGGCTGGCTGGTACTTTCAGACCCCAGTAAGTCTCACTTCACCTCTGTGGCCAGATGTTTATGTAGAAATATTTTTAGTGATTAAAACATCAAATGTAAATGTCTAATGGGCAATAATTTAATTCAGTTTGAATATAAGAATAATTGTTAAACTGCTCTCTGTATTTACTGTAATACTTCTATGGGATTATGAAAAATATTCATTAGTGAACTATTATTATGTGGAAAATAATTATAGGAAAATGAATTCCTCTGACTTTCATAGTTCAGATCGTTCACCTAATTATTAATTGTAAAATTCTTTTCTGAGCTTTCAATGTGAAATGTACATGACGTACATGAATAGGTGATAAGGGTAAACTTTGTAATTTGACCTTGACCAAAATTTAGAAAAGAAGAATAATAAACTAAATGTGTTTTTTTTGTGCACGGTGCACTAATCTGTACAAATCTTTCTGCAGTCGGAGTTGAATGCCTCAAACGCAAAGCATTTGTACCTCACCCTCAGGAGTGAGTTTGCACTCCCAGCCTTACACTAGCCTCACTCTGCGCTTTAGTGAAATACAGTCCTGACGGGACTGGGCCTCCTTCCTAAAAACACGCCAGCCACATGCTGTGGGGTTTTTTTGGCCCGGTGATCCAGGCTCCACTGGGCCTGCTGTGTTTCCCGACTCGGGTCACTGGCAATGTATGTGTTGTTACCCAGGGTAATATAGGACAATGATGTGATATAACACCATATCGACCAGTTACCCCCAAAGCAATATGTCAGCATTCTGCAGAAGAGGCTCCGATAGGGCTGGATTTTGGCAGTGGTGGAGTGCAAATAAATGTACACTAATTAGTTTGAATAGTGTGTTCTCATTCATTTTCATTAAAACCAGCCCCCCTAGTAAAGGCTGAGTCCCCCTTCTCATAAATCTCTAATAATCCTCCTGTTCTGCAGTCAGGATATACCAAGGTTAAGCCTCAGACATTCATTACAAAATTTAATTAACTGGCACAGTTTAAAGACAAACCCTTAAATAAATTAAAAAATTAATAATCAAAAAAGTTTAAACTATGTTTAAACTAGAAATTAGAGCATGTTGTTCTGGCATCCAGATTGTAGACAAACTGACTCAGAACGCCCCAGCTCTACAGAGCAGGCCAAAAGGACGCCTGGGTCTCTCTTGCCGAAAGTCAGCCAGGTCTCGCACACATTAGACCATCGTCCTCCACGTCTCTCCACAGAGCTGCCATGTCTTCAGTGTCAGCCAGCTCCCGCCTGAACAAGAGCCTGCATCAGCACTACAGGAGGCTGCCGCAGGGCAACGCAGCCCAGGTGACCTACGTGTGGATCGATGGCTCCGGTGAGACTTTGCGCTGCAAGACCCAGACGCTGGAGCAGGAGCCGCAAGGCATTGAGGGTAATGGGGCCGCGGCGGGGAACACAACTTTTACCAAACCATCCAATCATAGTACACGATTTATCCACTTGTGTTTTTGAATATATTCAACAAAGTAACAACAATGAAATATCTGGCTCACAGGTCCTCAGATATCCTACCGGGCTTTTGAACTGGCTGAAACTGGGGTCCTTGTCTCCATACCCAAAACCTGCCCCATGACTGACTATCTGCTCGTTGGCAGATGTGATCATGTGATTATCTCTGTGGTAGACATCCCAGAATGGAACTTTGACGGCTCCAGCACGTACCAGGCGGATACCTCCAGCAGTGACATGTACCTGGTCCCTGTGCACATGTTCCGCGACCCCTTCTCTTTGGACCCAAACAAGCTGGTGCTGTGTGAAGTCCTCAAGTCCAGCCGCCAGCCCGCAGGTGCCATTTTGGACCCCATCTGCTGCTCCGTCTCCCAATTAGCTCATCTTGTTTCTGTTGATGTCCGTAGTGACGTCCTTAGGAACCCCCTTTGTGTGTTTTTCACATTATCAGTTTAATTAAGTGAGTTGATTCATTCGAGATTGGTCGTCTACTCCACCTCATGACCATATACCTGATTCTTTTCAGCCAGAAGATATCCAACCTCAGTTTTGCCCTACCACAAAGATGTCAAACTCTGTGCTACATTATGTTTGGCCCACCTGATTTTTAATGATGTAAATAATATTCTATATATATTTTATATATTTTTTGACAATAATTTGTATGCCTTTTCTATACTTTCTTCATTTACTTATATCTTTAATATTTATTTTACTTCCCCTCTTCTGGAGCAAACTGAACCACCTTCCACGGTTCCTCTTTGAAGCCCCAGTGCGAGTCTGGCCAAACAAAACACCCCCCAGGTGAAAACTGACACGTTGGTCCAATGGACCGACCAGGGCTCCCCAGGCTGACTCACCTTGTAAGGCAGCTTCCACTTTGGATCCATTTTCTGCAGATGTGGCAAAATCCAGAGAAAGACCGAAACTACCATATTACGTTTCTGTGTATAATCACTTGTCATGGTCAGAGGTAGTCCATTATCGTGTCAGGCCCATTTAAAACCTCTCACCATTCATAGCCATTAGCAAATATTCTCGTCTTGCCAGCTGCTCTGCTATTCACATCCCTACAGCCATATTGTATGGAGAGGGGGCAAAATAAGTGGGAACAACAGGCTGCCTGTATACCGTCTACATCCTGTTTGCGGCCTCAATAGTTATGCACTAATGGGCCAATAATGTGAATCTTTTCCAGAGACATATCACCAAACCTTAAAATAGACTGTGTGAAGTGCTGCTGCAATCAGTTTTTTTTTGTATTATCCACAAAGAAGTCCATCATTGTTGTTTCCAGCAACCTCAAGCTGATTTATGAGTAGTTAAACCCATGTCACATTCTACTTGTTCTGGGTATACATTACACAGCTGTCAAAGCAACTACTAAGTGACATTTCTCATTAGATTTCTCATTAATTCTTCCTCCAATACATGCGCTACAGAAAATACTGACCCGGCAGAAAGTCCGTCAGTCATGGGCACATTAAAAGCCTCTACATCTTCCAGGCTTATTTTTAGTGATGGCTAAAACAATGCTTCATAAACCATTTTCTGACCCCACTACAGGTGCTCTTGGCTTACTTTGGGGCATGCCTTTAGCCCCTGAGAGCAACATCTAGTGGGGTCAGAAAATGCAGCAAATGGTTAATGAAGTGACATCTTGGCCATCATTACCATTTTTGTGCAGAGACCAATCTGCGAGCCAGGTGTCGTAAGGTGATGGAGGACGTGCAAGACCTGAAGGTGTGGTTCGGCATGGAGCAGGAGTACACCTTGCTGAGCGTCGACGGCCACCCCTTTGACTGGCCGCAGAACGGGTTTCCGGGACGACAGGGTAAGCCCCCCTAACAGGGGTCTGTAAAGCGCAACATGTTGGGGATTAAGGCTAATTTATACTTCTGCATCAAATCGACACCATAGCCTGATGCACACCTCCCCAGAAACGTAACTATGCATCACACAACACACGCTCAGCGACACAAACTGCAACATCTGTGATTGGTCCATTTGGAAACATCTCATCTCCCTCCTCTATTATTGTATTGTTGTTGTTTGTGTCCAGCAGTGGGCATCTTAGTATGGTACAAGTCGTATTTAACTTGTTAGTAGCCTGCTGTTTTTACTACGGTTGCAGCCGATTATGCTAGGGCTGCATGATATTTGCAAAAATAAAAGTGTGTTTTTGTGCATGTCAGAGAAATGTAAAAGCAGCGGCTGAAAACTCTAGTTTGTAAAGTTTTGTTTCCGATAACAGAGTAAAAATATTTAGGCAAAACTTAAACCCACTGTGCTCCGCCATCTAGTGACTTGGCGGTGTAACTGCGGGACAACTCAGACACACCAGCGCACAAATATAAAGTCAGCCACTTGCATAGGCTACAGTGTTATCTCTGTGTAGGCTTGATGCAGAAGTATAAATCGGCCTGTAGAGAGCGCAGTTCCTCTGACTCAAAGTCTAAGGCTCTGACTCAAAGGCTTGATTTTATCATCTGGGTCTCTATCCTCTCACACCTCAGGGCCCCTCAGCCCTAGCAAACATGAAGACCAAAGTTAGCTGCATCACTCTTTCTGACATGCTTAATTCTTATTTGGCATTTCTAATTGGATAAATCTTATAAATTAAAACAATCTGGTGTGCTCCAGTTTCAATCTTACACAGCTGATAGGGCAGGTACGTGTCTTAAATTAGTCCAAGCTGATAACCTCAGTTCTGATGCTATGGCACACCACAATGAAGCTGCACCTTGGAGAATGAGGCTGCCTGGCCCCTGTGCTCCGCAGGGCCGTACTACTGTGGAGTGGGTGCAGACAGGGCCTATGGTAGAGACATCGTTGAATGCCACTACAAGGCCTGCTTGTATGCTGGGATCAAGGTGGCTGGCACTAACGCGGAAGTCATGCCCTCGCAGGTAAAACGCTGCCGACCACCCATATTCTGTGCCGTGTCTCTGTCCACTTACCCGGTGGCAGTGACCATGTCACAGCAGGGCCTTTGATCGGGACTCTGAGCCTTAACTGCTCCAGAGGCCCTAGATGCTGGCCGGCCCTCTCCTTTGACTCCAAGCTTTCTTTACTTGTATGTCTCTTTGGACAAGCGCATTTGCTAAATAATTTGTACAACAGCATGTTGTTTGGCATGGCTAGCCTGGCTGGCAAGGGCATGCACCTCTTGTCCAAACAGCTGAATAAAGTGGCTTACATAACAGGAATCATTGACGCGGCTAAAGACATTAGCCTACGCCCTTCGATTCTGATGAAGTCCGCTGTTATTTTGGAGGGAAACAGTAAAGAAACGCAAACTCAGCTGTGGGACGTCAATCTTTTCCAGGCGGGGACTTTGTCCCTCTGCCCCTCCCCAAACTTATTTGCCCTCTTTAATGGCCCCCTGTCTCCCCCCATCATTGTCCTGATCATGTCCCGCCCCCGCGTTCTGACCGGGGCCTGCAGTGGGAGTTCCAGGTGGGCCCGGGAGAGGGGCTGGACGTGGCCGACCAGCTGTGGATGGCACGCTTCCTGCTGCACCGCGTGTGCGAGGACTTTGGGGTGGTGGCAAGCCTGGACCCCAAGCCCATCACGGGGGACTGGAATGGCGCAGGCTGCCACATCAATGTCAGCACGGAAGCCAGCAGGGCCGAGGGGGGGCTGCAGTGAGTGCGGGGCTTCTGGGAACACACACACACACATATCCTAGCAAAATGTCCAGTGAAATTAATCATAGTGAACCCCCGTCCCTAAACTGGTAAAAATTATCTGTTTGAATGTGTGATGGGCTGGTCTGGCTAAAGGATTTTTATTCCCCGTCCAAAGCATTGCACAAAACATTCCCATGCAAAGCATACGCGCATTACAGCGCAGCCCATATTTCAGAGGGAAGACGTTTGTAGACCCACAAGTGTGGGAATTGTTTGTTTAACTTGTAGATTTATGGAGTCACTCGAACCTGCCTGTCAGGGCAGGACTGCTGATCTGGCGTTAGGCTGTCAGGCACTGGAACAGGTGGAGTCGGGGTGGCGGTCAGGGGCCTGAAAGAGTTACAAGACAGGCTTGTGCCATTTCTACATTTGCTGAGTAGGAGCCAAGCATACTTAGGGACTCTGTGACAACATTACACACATAACTGAGGGAGAATCACTCCAGATCGACAAAGTAGACATAAACATATTGAACTTTAAATAAAAATCTCATGCCTTCTTCCGAAAAGGTACATCGAGGAAGCCATCGAGAAGCTGAAGGGCCGTCACGCTCAGCACATCCGTGTGTACGACCCCCGCGGGGGCCAGGACAACGCGCGCCGTCTGACGGGACACCACGAGACGTCCAGCATCCATAGCTTCACTGCCGGCGTGGCCGACCGCGGTGCCAGCGTCCGCATCCCACGTCAGGTGGGTCTCCAGGGGCGGGGCTACTTCGAGGACCGGCGGCCGGCGGCCAACTGCGACCCCTACGCCGTGACCGAGGTCATAGCCCGCACCTGCTTCCTGGGCTGCCCTGAGCAGGAGGACGCTGCCTGAGCTGGGGCCCGTCTTCCACGCTGAGCGGGGCCCAGCTTCCCCGTCTTCCACGCTGAGCGGGGCCCGGCTTCCCCGTCTTCCATGCTGAGCGGGGCCCGGCTTCCCCCTCTTCCACGCTGAGCGGAATGCTCGTGGGCCATCTTTAATAACCTCAAGAGTTTTGTTGTACTACGTATGGTTTTCCCTAACAATGACGCACAGCTGTAGATTATTGCAGATATTTTAGGTTTATTAAGGGAATATCACTCCTTTAACACTTGTATTTTATGTCACCTTGCCCCCCCATGCACATTTTATATATAATTTTACATATTCCAAGGCCTCTGTCAAGTTCTGGGCCCCCTGCCTAGGTATCTGTGTCCCCCGCCCCACATGGCTTAAAATTGGACCAGCAGAATCAGACTCCACATTCTATTATAAGTAAATAAGTAAATGTTGTACATCCACTATCCAGTCATTAGACAGCTTCCTGTTGAATAAACATCCTTACCTCAAAAATGGAGCAATTTTGTAGGATCAAGAATTCTGATATTTTTTATTTAAAGTTCAGGTTGTTTTCAACTATTACGTTGACTGTTGTTTGCAGGGTCTTATTACAGCTGTGCTTCTGAGATAGAAGGGACTTAAACAAATAAATGCTGTGCAATTATAGGCTTTAAAATTGCTTATTATATTAAACATTACATACAGAGTGACAGTTTACATGGCTCATTTGTGTAACAACAGAGCACTAAGAAGGTATCGGAGAGTGATTTTGCAGAATTAGCCAACGTTACCAAACCGTAACTTTGATAACTTAGCACTTCTGCTGTACTCCTGGGGAAAAGTGATAAAAATGAAAAATATGCGGTGGTCATATTGCAGCGAGTACTTTCGATATCTCTAGCGCTTCCATAAAACACATCACGTCATAAAAATGACATTATCACCATAACCATCTACGCGTATCCCAACTACTTACCGCGCTCAGGGTTGGGGGAGCTAACGGTTCAGAATTTATTTGCAATCATTAGCGCTCGCTGCATGGAATTTCTACTATAGTATGTTTTTTACATTTTATGACAACGATAAGACACGGCAGGTTTTCCTCTAAAAAAGCTGTCTCTGTAGGATTAAATAGCGTTTGCGCTCGTGTTTCAGAATTAGTCTAATATTCATATTACATACAAAAGACCAGTAGATGGCAGAAAAGGCTTGTCCGGTCATAAGCTTCGCAGGGGCTTTGGTGTAAGCGCTTATAATTTGTAACCATGGAAATTTTGCACGTAATACAATTTGTATTTTGTCTGCACATAATATATATATATATATATATATATATATTCATTACTTGTCTAGTATATAAGTTCAATTCAATCCAATTCAATTTTATTTTTAAAGTGCTTTTAAGAAGGAGCATTGATCATACTATTTAATCAAATAAAATCTAATTTACACGAAAGGGCCAGTAATGTAATTGCACATTAAGCGGTAAGGTCTAAACAACTGTAATGCTGATATAATTAGTTAATTGTGTTATGTATATATGTATATAATTGTGTTTATGCTGCGTTTTGGCACTCAAGATGCACTGTCTAAACACCATATGAAGAAATATTATTATTTTTCATAGCTATGTATATCAATGTCGCATTCTGCCTCTGTTTTTAAATGTTATAGTTAATTTAACTGATAATTTAACTGATAAAGAGTACTGAAATTAAGGGACAACAGACAGGTGCATAAGATTTCATTTAACTTCAGTCTGCCGTTGCCATGGTTACACAGTAGCCAGGCAACAACTGTGCCCGTTGTCCTGGAAATGCAGTGGATCCCCCCTCCACACCTCACATCCTCTATACCAACCAGGCAACAGATGTGGCACACGCCACTGCAGTAGATTCTAGCCTAATTAATGGTATTTTCTATGCTTTTTTATCAATTTCTTCTATCAGAGCCATACTTCTGACCATGCGATCACAAAGACAAATCTGCTCAATGACTAAACTTAAGACCAAATCGTTCCTGGTTCCAGTACCTGATGGGACACTGGAGCTACTCTGGGTCATTTTCACAGAGTACTTCACTTGAAATCACATCAATAATATATTCAGCCATACAAAGTTGTGTAGTGGCACTCTCAGTGTTCACCTGAGTCCTCTGACTTCCTGATGTTGTCCTGATGTTGTCCAAAAATATGTGAGTTGGCCTACGTCAGGAGTTTTTAACAGAACGTCCTTTGCAGGCAGCGAAATGCTGCGTTCTTGCCAGCATGTCCATAGCAGGTGAGTCATCAGTGTCCACAGGATCATTCTGGAAGACCTGGAGGGCTTTGACAATTTATGTCTGGCTGCACCTTCTCCGCCTTCTTCTAATGACTTGTCTGAAAGGACGCACAGGGTAGGTCCCCAGTAGCTGTCCTGGAAGGACCCAGTTTGAACAGGCTTTCCAGATCCACTTCATTAAACAACGAATACTTTGACAGCGAGAAAGAATGTTGAACTTGATTACATGGGTGTGCTTGGAATTAAACTGATTGTATTGATTTGGAGTGTTGGCTCCAAACTTGGACTCCCCAGCTCTGATTCTCATTAAGACTCTAATTTAGCCTCTTATACAGTGCTGCGAAGCTAGCTCATGCTACTGCCCAAATGGAAATCAAACCCACATTCTGAAGTGTCAGAACCTGCAAGTTATACAAGTATATTTAGCAGGTGATATACGGATCTCTCCCTGTAAGCCAGGAAAGGGCATCAAAGGGGCTTTTACTTTGACTGCTGGGGTGACATCATTGTTGTAGTGTGTAGATAACTGCTGAATGATCTCTAAAGCAGGTTAATGTTAATCCCTCAGTGGAGCATGGAGCGGTAATGGACGGGGAAAGTCGGGCTTTGTAGGAGTCGGCAGCAGCCATGTTGGACTTACGGAAGTCTCATTTTCCACGAAGAGCTTTTGGCTAGAAAACACAGCTGTTAAGTGAAAATAAATAAATAAAATGAAACCTCACATCCAGTTGTTATACTGACATATGAGGAGAGTAAAACAAATGTAGCTTGAATGGTATAAGGATGCACACCCGCCCCGGGATCAGCCCCGGGGTCTCCACTCAGGATCGGATACTCCTCAGCCCGTGGCGAAGATCCAGCGACGTTACGGTGATTTACCGCTGGTTACACGGCACAAGTTATCAGGGGAGCTTTTTGCCGTATTAACGTTTCCTGGGGACGAGGGACTCGCATTAAGTGTACAGTTTTACGCTGAATGTTGTATCTGACACATGGGCTGGAGCTGAAATATTGAACGGGGGGCTATTAACGGGAGACAGCCAAGGCTTAGAATAATTGCAGCTTCTTCCAAGCGCTTTTTATCTTACAGACCGGGGGGGGGACGCCGCAGGAGGCGTGCTGGAGGGGGAGAGGATGGCCGGGCGGGGAGCGGGGGGGAGGCAGCGCTCCGGTCCGTATCGGGCGTGACGTCAGGCCGGGGAGGGAGCCGCACGGGCGCCGGGAGCAGGTGTGCAGCGGCGGTGCCGTCCTCCTCCGCAGCCACAGCCGGACCTCTGCCGCTCCAGCCGACATGGGCAAGCTCCAAGAATTTGATATCGCTTTCAGCAACAACAAGGTGGTGTACAGTCCCGGCGAATCCATATCGGGGACCGTGAAGATCACGACCGGCCACCCTCTGCAATGCAAAGGTAAGGCAGGGACGGGCGTTTCTTAGCGCGTCTCTGCGATCGCTGCCGGCCGAGGTCCCGCACCGCAAACCCCGTCGCTTCCTGTAGGTGTCTTATGCCGTGGTGGCAATAAGAAAAGTTCAGTTTTCATTTTTGGGATACGGAGTATCAACGAAACATGCCCGTCCTAAAATCGCATGTAGTTTCTAACTAGTTTCCGTTTCTGCGATCGTGCGTGACATAATGGATCGCGTTCGGCGGACAGTGGAGTCCTGGTTAGATAGTTTCGAAGCGGAAATCCTTTGGCACATACGGGGGAAAGGGGAAGCTTTTGGCACGTATGTGGCTGCGCATTAGAGTCTGGGAGAAACCGCGTTTGTTTGGAAAAATAAATGTTTCGATTATTACAGCGATCATTTAGGGTCCCGACACAGGATCCACCAAGGGTGACATTCAATCCGGGCTGTGCCATTGTGTTATCCAGTCGATACAAGCTGTATTTTTTCCTTTAAACCCTTATAGGTACTAATCAGACTTATGTTCACGGTAAACCATTACCCATCTCCACTGATGTAGCCATGATACAGTTTTACCGATGTGATACTATTTTTTTAAAAGTGATACATAGATAACCATGTACACTTCAACAGGTGTAGGGGGCTCTGTGCCCGATAGGACAGCTCCATTCTCTCTCCGAATACATAGATCGAAAACACAGATACAGATTTGGCACTTTTTTTGTGATAGGTTTTGGTATATAATGTTGCTGTTTATTTCAACGCGTATATTTCCTGTTATTTAAACAGCAGGGTTTATACGGATATTGAAGCAATTAATTTCCTTGTTATCGGTACAAAAAATTAGAAGGAGAAGCCTAATGTGCAGAGCAAATGAATAAGGCGTGTTTTGGGCTGAATTAATGGGGGTCACGTAATGCGAGGATAAGCGAGAAACGCGCACCGGAATGACGCAATAAACCAAGCCGCGGAGATAAACATTGGCTCCGGGAGTGAGGTTAGGCGCTGGGCAGGTATGCTCCGGAGCAGCTCCGCTTTCCATGAAGGGCGCATTGTGCCCGGGGTTCCGCTCCCGTCGGGAAGCGGCCCGAGTAAAGCCGAAACCGCCCCGAGTAAAGCCGAAACCGCCCCGCCCGTCCCCGCCTCACGGACTCAGGATAGAGGCGGCGCTGCGGACCCCGCATCGGGGGTCTCCCCTGAACTGGGACGTGGGGGGGGGATCGGGCTTTCCGAAAGACCGTGGCCGGCATCGGTGTTTCCTGCAGCATTTCCGAAGTGTGCAGTTGCGCACCCAGCACCGATGGTTGCCCGAAAAAAGGATGTGGAAGTTTCACATGCGGATTACTCATCAGTCCCGCTACAGCCGGGCGTGATTCAGCTCCGCCGTTTCTGTTACCCTATATTCTCTATCCCGTCCGTCACTCAGATCCAGTGAGTGTGCAGGAAGGGAGGAGAGCAGCGATCGCGTTTCCCCCCAACCCCGGACCCGGGCGCTAGCAGACCATGACCTTTCCTCTGCCCTGCTCTCCAAGCCTGAAGTATACAGGTGTACATTATAATATGCGGCTAGTCTGTCAGAAAGCCAGATCTGACTTTTGGTACTGTTAATAAGATTAAGTAGCATGGAGCGATATTAAGCCCGGAGAAGTATTCATAAATTGCCAGGTTTGGGGGAGTAGTAATTCCGCACGAAACCTGAACCTTCTTTTTTTTTTTTTTACTTTCTTCGATTGCAGTAAGTCCCACCTGTCGAGACAATATCGCTATCCGAAGTTTCAGACGCGTATCTCCCCGAGCTCCGGCCGTAGTTTATATCCCGCAAATGCCTCCGTTACATTTGGTTCGTTGGCTGCTTTAAATTGAATGGGAAAGCGCAATCTATTTGGCTTTTCTGTGGGGAAAGAGCGTCAGGTGTTTGTTGACAGCATTTTTGTGCTTTTTTTAAAATAATAAAAAAACTTTTCATTTTAATTTGTGATGGCACTGGATGAGCCCGCTGGGCCGCGGTCGCCTCACGCCGGGAGGTCTGGCTGGTTGCGGGTTTGCCAGGGCTGAGGTCTGCAAGCGCAGCGACTGCTGCCAGCCGCCCGTGGGAACAAGTGCATCTGACTACCTGTTTGTCCCTCGGAAAAATACACAACATAATCTGATGATTATTACTATTATTATTATTATTTTTACTAAGTCAGGGCTAATTTCGTAATTTAAGTTTAAAAAAACCTTTTGCCACCTTGCTTTGGGTATAAGTGATGAAAAGACATGCATGGCATTTGGATTATTTATTTTTGGTTGTGTAACAAGGTGTAAGTGGAGTTTTTCCAGTAGTGTGAGAATGGCAGGTGATATTACCCAAGTTAGACTGGCAGTTTTGGACTATACTCTTTCCAAGGCTCATCTATTTGACCCCCTTGCTCTTCTGACGGTCTGTCTTGTCAGAGACGTTGGTCTTCATCCAGCCAACTCAGGCAATATAAACGGCCACCAAAAATTTCTGAGGAGCACTATACAGCAAACCAGTTTGGCGCTGCCTTGGACAGTGCACGCCCCTTGCCAAGGGCTCCACATGGACTTAAACAGACCTTTATAACTCGTTTTGTAAACAGTTTGATATGGAGGAGTGCACACCTAGGTCAAAATCAATGTTCGTTTCTAATTTCCACTGCTCTTAAAGTTGTGCGAAGAAGCACTCTTCTCAGTGTTATTAAAGCAGTTGCCGATTTGGGATTATAATGACAACCTTAAGGCCACAATGTTAATCTTAACTGCTGTGCCCCACCCCATTGTACGAATAGGGTCAGAATTCCTGTCAGATTGTAATGTGCTCAGTGTCTGGGGATACAATCTGAGGGAACACAGGTCTCGATGTCGCATGGATACTGAATACGTCAGTAATTCACTGTTCTTGGCTCTTTACATATCTGCACCTTCAACCAGTCGGTTGAAGCCAGACGCGTTAAATTGGACATGCAGTTAGCAATCTGTTAGAAGCCCTTTGCCTGTGATAAACGGAACATTATGGCCTATTTTTAGAGGTCATTACAGCTTATAGACTATTTTTATCCCCTGAAGTCCATTGCATGCCTGTTGCTTGATTTTATTTTCTTTTCTTCAGTATCTAAGGACCAAAACAATAGCATTCTGGGTGGTATTTCACCTTTGTGAGAGATACTTAACCTACCTTAACCTACATCGCTTCTGAAGATCTGGAGCTAAAATTTCTGTTGCTTTGGGTGATGGTGTGCAATTACCTCATAATTAATCCGATGCCGGACTTGTCGGTGATGCATGGTTGTGGTGGGAAGAGGCCCAAATTACTGGTGGTCACTCGTACAACTTTTGGCCTTTGTGATGTCTATATGTAAATTATCATTAACTGGATGGGTGTTTAACTAGATGATGTTTTTTCGCCTAAGACTTGGGTTGGTCCATCTTCAGTGACCATGAGGTTTCAGTGGGCTGGATTTGACAGGTGGTTTACTCCTGGGCTGCTGGTATCTTGATGTTAGGAGCAATAGGTAGAACCCTGTTCCTTTTTAAGGTTCTTGTTCGATTAGCCACATTTATATTTTCACATAGCAACAAACACATGTAGATACTAGCTATTGCTTTTTTCCTCCCAGCTATTTCTGTTGGTTAACGACCGGAGTTGAGGCCTACCCAAACCACACCTCCGTCCTCTTTGTGTTTCTGGGCAACAGACTGAGCCCATGCTAACATCTCAGCTTTGTGCTTTTAAAAGCTTCTGATGAAGCAGATGTCACGAGAGCCAAAAACCATTTCCCCAGAAAGTGAGATTCTCCTGACCCCATATCTGTCTCCCAGACCTCTGCTGGCTGAGAACCACCTTTTCCTGTTCAACCTCTATAAACACCTTGGCTTTCTACCAGAATGATGACTGTGGCTGTTTGGAAATGATCCTCGCAACTGTTTACGTTTGTTGGAAAGCAGGAAGCCTCTAGCCCTCCTCCTGAACGTCACAAGAAGTAAAGAACATCACAGCTGTGCTAACAGTCCCATAAAACGACCACTTCTTGATAACGAAGTCTAGTTTGTGGCCAGCCAACAGTGAATTGAACATATGAGTATATTGTATAAATATTTACCCCAGGCTGAATCTGGGGTCACCGTGACCCCAGTCTGTGCTGGATAAATGGTATGGAAAGCAGATGGAAGCTAACCAAGTAGCGTGGCAGGCCTCTGAATGTCAGTCCTGCCTCGTGCATGTTTAAGGTTGTTACTTTTAAAAGGCATAGCATTGCTCAGTGCTTGGGCTGCCCCCTGGAACACTCCCAGTCACTAACGTACTGCGTGAGTCATGGCCGACGCAGTTGTTTATTTTTTTTTGGTAGGGTTAACTTCTGCTCAAGTTGCGGAGTGACTAAGTCCTAGTGGAGTTGGATCTCCTTTAAATGTGAGCTTATAAGCCCCACCAGAGATTCCTGTGGCAAAGATGCACAGATCCAGACCTGCGTTACCCTAAACAATGTGTCATGCCATCAGACAGGCCTCCTAACAGAGGTCAGCAGTGTTCTCTACACGCATTTTACTCACATTTGCTAGCAGTAACATTGGTGGCCTCCTTCGCCTGCTTGCCCTGGGCATTAATATTACCATTATAGTCTTACATATGTGAACTGTTAGGCCTATATGATACCTAAGCCTACTTTCACATCGGACAACCTGGATCAGATCTGATACATTTTCTGACTTTTAAACCTTGTTTCCACAGGTTCTAATGAAACATTTAAATAATCTGACATATATTTTTTCCTCTCTTTTTAATGTTATGCCATCCTGTCATATCCCAGCATACCCTGGGCACCGTGTTTCGAAATCGAGGGAGGGGTCCCTCACTGATGGAACGGGGCCTTCTTCTGGTTGCCTTTTGTGGATGACCCCCCCCCCCGGCCCCCGCACAGCCTTACCCCACTGCGGGGCCCCAGCCTTCACTCTGTTCCTCCAGCATTCCCAGCCTCACCATGCCTGACGTGGTGCAGCTAGTCGTCTTAGCAGCTCCCACCACTTTCAGGCTTCAGGGGGAAAAAGTGCTGATAGGTGTGTTGGGGGGGGGGGGGGATATACCATTTTGATGATTCAGTGTTTTTGTTATAAACTCATTTTATTCTTTGCAAATTCTGTCAAATAACATGCTGCTTATCAGGCTCTAATTTTAGAGAAAAAAAATCTGACGTGGAATATATATATAAAATCACATTTTTGCCAAGACTTCTAGGTTTTTTGTTTTATTAATGTACTATAAATATAAATATACAACATGAATCTTTGCTGTAAATCTGTCCTGCACTGATCACAGTAATTTACCAAACAGCTTCTTGATGCATGGATAGTTCTCATTTCTTTGCCTCTTGTAAGAGGTGATAATTTTACAGCAGCAGTGCATCCTGGAAATAAATATCTCTATAAAGACGTGAATCTCTAGATAAGCTGACTGTAGGGCCCAGCTTCAGTGACGTGTCCTGATCATTTCGGATATAACAGCATGCCAGATGTCTTTTTAAAGGTACCTTTTTAGAGCATTTTATTCAGTTGGATGACGTGGGTTGTGAAAATGCCTTCTGTTCTCTGGGTTGTAGGTTTGTATCGAGCTCCTCCCCTGCCTGGGCGCATTACCCGTGTGGTTTGTGTTTATTCCCCTCCTGATTACCTTGAGCTGCTCTTACGGTGTGCAGCAGGGGCCCTTGGCTTTCGCACGCTGGCTGTGGGCTCCCGCGATCCTTGCTGAATAAGTCAAGGTGGATGATTTCAGCTTTGTTGCTAAAATTGGTCTCCATAAAGGTTAACCACGTTCCTCCCCCACCACATTGCATGATTTCAGGTTCCCTTACTTAGAATCGCAGGCTCATTTGGGACTTTAATAATTAACTACAACCATGCCAAGCCACCTGAAGAACATGGTTATCAATGCACCAACTGGCAACTTGTATATGTGTATTTCAGGTGTAAAAATCCAGCTTTGTGTAAAATCTACCCAAACTACATTTTAAAACTTATGATAGTTTGTTCAGTGTTTCTTTAAGGTCCTGTACTATTTGTGGTAGCTTTGTAACCTGCTTTACTGACTGCTAGCTGCCGATTGGATTACCATGTTAAATATTAAATTGGACCGTGCTGCAGACAAAGCGGCTACCTTTGAGATGCTTCATAAGTTTGGTTACTCAGTTGCCAGGTATTTTCGTTAAATGACGCCAGCTTGAGCTGTCTCCTTAAAACTCTTAAAATGAGTTTACAAAACCTTGTTTAGACATGTAGTGACAAGGATTAGTCTGATGTTGCCCCTGGTTCAAGGGGCCGTATAAAAACATGCCCCCATTTCTGTCCAACCCAAGCTGGACCTCACATGGTTCATCCTTATTATGGCTCAGCTGATCCTGTTTGAGCATAAAGGCTCCCACTGTGAGATGGTAAGTGGGACCCTTGTATGGACTAGGGAGGGGGGGGGTCAGTACTCCCAAACAAATAACCTTTCTTCTTTAGCTGTAAATGACCCACCCCTCCTTATCGGAACCCAGGAATGTCCCACATTCCTATACACACAGCTCCGGCTGTTCCAACGTGATTCGCCGGGCAAATTTCTGATTATTCAAATCATCCGCGGCCCAAGAGATTACTGGACCATTTCACTCCTTTTAAGAGTCTCTGCCTTTCTTTGGTGTGGGTTTGTGTTTTTTTTCTTTTTGCTTATCGCAGGACGTTCCAGATTCGGTGAGTTTGGGGAGACCTCTGTTGGGGACGGACGGTCTCATGAGTCGACGGCTATCGTGATTGGTGGGGGGGGCTGGGGGGGCGGCTCACGGCAGCCACAGGAGAGCGTCTGAGAAGCTATTTGCTGCTAATGGCTTCTGCTCCCTGGAGTGGCCCCCGCATCTGAGCGGAATTGCAAGCAGCCCCCCCCCCCCCGCGTACGCTAAGCAGAACCCGGCTATAGGTGCCGTTTCACGCAGTGTCATTTTCCTCTTGGGTTGGCGCTTCAGGGTCCGGATCGTTGCTTATGTGGTGGGGAGCCGCTCATGTTCCTCAGTGGCAACTTCCCCTTTAAGAGGCGGAACCTGGGCCTGGTTCCGAGAAGCGGCAGGATCACCGTTATCATTATTGTACCGCAGTTTCCTCCTGCAGATCAAAAACGTGGTTAGATGAATCGGCGTCTATCAGACGGCCATATCGTGTGACTTTGACTGCGTGTGTGTGTGTGTGTGTGTGTGTGCGTGTGTGTGGACATGTTTATATTACGTTGTGGGGACCCAATGTCCCCACAGTGTGATAAAAACCAGTTATTTTCTACATTGTGGGGACATTTTTTTGGTCCCCATAAGGATAAACTCAATTTTATAAAAATCTGTGTCTGAAATCAAAAGACTAA
>JAODKM010000108.1:6946779-6961971 GCA_026780845.1 Petrocephalus sullivani | reverse complement strand
AGTTTTTAGATGCTGTCGCAGCAACATCCCATCACCCCCCCCCCCCCCCCCCCTAAAACTAAATCCTAGCCCCCCCCGCAATGGGGGGGGGGGGGGGGGCCCCCCCCCGTTTGAGACCCCCAAAGTTTTTACCCCCCCCCCCCCCCCCCCTTCTGGGATGGTCTCCATGCTCTCGTGTCTCTTGGACCTCTGTCCTTTCCCTCTGACGGCCTCCCTCACCCACACCCCAGAAGGCCAATTCGGCCGTGACGACGAGGAAGTTCAGCTACCACCTGGTGAAGACGGGGACGCTGATGCTGAAGGCGCGGAGCGACCTGCGGGGGTACACCCCCGGCCAGGTCATCAAGCTCACCGCCGAGATACACAACAAGTCCGGCAAGGACACGGGCTGCGTGCTGGCCAGCCTCATCCAGGTGAGCCGCCAGATTCCTCCCGCAGCTCACCCGCATTTCTGCGGGGAATGCCGTTCATGGGTTATTGCCGATTTAGCTGGCCGGTTAATAAAAATGATGTAAAAATAATTATTTGCCAAGAGGCGGTGTGAGGCTGAGTCAGTTAGGACCTTGTGCCTTCATATCCCAGCGTCGCCAGAGTGGTTTCGCTGCGGGCCTTTGAGTGCTGCCCTTCTGTTTACTCTAGAGCTTGCTTTGCTATGTTTCCTCGTTCATGGGTTATTGCCGATTTAGCTGGCCGGTTAATAAAAATTATGTAAAAATAATTATTTGCCAAGAGGCGGTGTGAGGCTGAGTCAGTTAGGACCTTGTGCCTTCATATCCCAGCGTCGCCAGAGTGGTTTCGCTGCGGGCCTTTGAGTGCTGCCCTTCTGTTTACTCTAGAGCTTGCTTTGCTATGTTTCCTCAAAAAAAAAAAACGTATGCTGCTTTGGATAAAAATTTCCACTAAATAAATGCAAGAGTAATACAATAGCATACAAAACAGAGAAAATAGAGAGCTCTTCTTTTTGCTGTGTATCTCTGTGTATGCTTGTGTGCCTGCGTGTGTACCGTATACAGGAGGTCAGGAAATGGGTGACATGTAAAACAGGTGATAAACAGGAGGGCGTTCAGCAATGTGAGGAAGTCTCACCGGGCGACACGTCACAGTCATGGCATGTCGATGCAGGAGCTCTGTAAACACCTGGGCACGCCCCTTCACCAACATTTTAATCCCCAGGGCCGAGATGGAATACAGGTGGCATGCATATGTTGGTCAGAGGCGCCCCCTGGCTGTGAGTGAGTGCCAGTGCGGCGGGTCTGTGCTGGTCTTGGGTTAGCCCGCCGTGTCGCTGTTCCAGCACCGTTTATAGGCCGTGATAATGCTGAAAGTTGTGTTTATCCAGTGCGAAGTTGCCAGAAAATGCAAAGACTAAGGGAGGGGTACGGGGATACCCCGAACTGGATGATATTAATAAATGTTGTTAATTAGTGATTGCTTTAATTTAGCCTTATCATACGCAGCGTCGTTTTGCCACCTTTCCATACAGCTGGGCATCTTGCCAACATGATTTACTCACCTCCAGTGAGGATTCAGTGTGTCCTTCAGAAATCCTTCCCGTAATCTTTTCTTCATAGGTGTATTTTTTTTCCTCCACAGCGCCAACCGCAGTCAATACCGGGCAGTGCCAAGTGACGGGGGCGCGTGGTGTGGCAGCGTCACCAAGCCGCTCGCTGCAAGCGGCCTTGTTAACCATCTGTCTGTGTCCCTCTGCCCCCCCTCCCGGCCCCCCCTTCCGGAGCAGAAGGTGACTTACAGGAGCAAGCGCGCGATCTATGACCTGCGGACCATCGCTGAGGTGGAGGGGGCAGGCGTGAAGGCAGGGAAGCACGCTGAGTGGAAGGAGCAGATCATCGTGCCCCCCCTGCCCCAGTCCGTACTGACTGGCTGCAGGCTCATCGAGATCGACTACTACATCCAGGTCGGTGGCTCGTGATGGCATGGATCAGGTCCCATACCCCTGGGGCAGTCTGCAAGTTAAAAATGGGGGGGGGTTTATGATGCCCCTTTGGAAGGGCGAGCCGTAATCCTGGCAATCCCCAACGTGGTTTAATGAGCCCATCCCCTTGGGGTGAATCTCATATAAACCTTGTTAATATTTGTTAATATTTCCACGCGTCACGGAAGCAGTGTGTGACTCTGTGGGTTGACTCTGCCTGTGATCAGAAGGTCATAGGGTAAAATCCCAGGGGCGAGAGTGTATTTTTACAGTCGGGCCCTTGAGCGATGCCCTTAAGCTCCAATGGCTCCTGGGACTGCCCACTCAGTTGCATGAAAGCTTCTACTAAATAAATAATAATTTTATGCAATGGTTACACAAACAAGCCACCCAGACAGCTGGTTTAAACAGAGGCATCGTAACTACAGTATGATGGTCTTTGTCCTTGAGGAGTGACTCCACCCCCCTGCACCCTATTGGCTACATTACAGGTTTCTCTGAAGTCGCCTGAGGTGGTGGTGACACTGCCCATCTGGATCGGGAACATCGCCGTCAACCTGAGCCCCTCGCAACCCGCACTCCCCAACACCCCCGCGCCTCACCTTCCCCCACGTCCCATCTCGCACTCGACGCCCACGGCCAGCCCCGGGGCCGTGATGCCCAGCGCCCCCCCGGCAGAGGATGACCTGGAGGAGGAGATAGCTGCGGGGGGGCTGGCCAGCGAGGAGATCCCGACTAAGAGCCACTCTCAGCAAGACCCCTCGTGCCAGCAGGCCACCGTGTCCCCAAACGCCTTCAGCTACGCACCCGGGCTCACCTTCCCCCAGAACCAGCGGTGTGCTGATGGCCCTGGGCCCCTATTCTGTCTGTCCACGGGGGCCACCATCCCCTTCTTCTCTGAGGGCTCCGTAAACCCCGTACCCACCTCCTGCTCCCTCATTCTGCCCCCGGAGTACAGCAGTTCGCACTACCCCCACGGTGAGTGCGTCAGGGATGCCGTTTAATTTAAAGGTTGACAAGATGAAGTTCTATCTCGTCCCTGTAGTAATATCAGCGCGATAAGCTGATGTGTAGGTTATAGTCTGGGCTGGTGGTGGTTCCTCTTTCTGTGAGGTAACAGCGGCAGGCGATAAACTGCATTTGTTATTCAGTGCAGCACCTGATTGTCCAGCTATGGTCTGTGGCAGGTTCACACGAGGTCTCATTCCAGTTTTGTTATAGTGTTTTTATTTTTTTTTATTTAGTTTTTATTTTTATATTTTTAATTTAAAGTCCAGTTAGTTTTCAAGTGTGCATTTGGTAGTTTTTGTCTTAACAGTATATTTCTATTTAGATTTTATATATTTTAGTTTCAGGTCAGGTTATAGACCTATTTATGTGTCTAATCCTTACAGAATCCTACCTAAATACACAGTGCACATTACCTGCTAATGTCCTTACAATGGGCAAAACATGTTCCAGATATCAAGGCAATTAAAGATAAACCATTACTTTAGCTAAATAGCATTAAAGAACTGTAACAGAAGATAACTTTCAGTTTTCAGTTTCTGTTTTATATTGTTCTTATTTGGTTGTAGTTTTTTATTTTACTTTTAATTTGTTTATGAAAATGATTTCTAATAGTTTGTCTTCGTTAATGACAACGATCAGTCTGATGGCGGTTCTTTCTTTATATTTTACCATTGCAGAACCCCCTCCTAGCTACGAAGAAAGCTGTAGCAGCGATAACTCCAGTTTCAACAGCCGGAGCTAGGCGTACCCCAAAACAGAAATAGTTCTCTCCCCACAGGATCTTACGCCCCCTACAGGACAGATGGGGCATTGCAACCTCTGACTTAAAAGAATCTTTTTTGAAACCCCTGGAAAAGGATTGTGACTTCTTTTTTCCCTTGTACTTTTCTGCCCATTTGTCCTGTGTCACCACAAGCAGACAGCGAGAAGAACGTGCGCAGGGATGTAGCTTGGATGATAGCATCTGTGATGCCTTAAGTCAGGGCTCTGATTCAGACATGGAATCTCTTCATTCCTCTTCTGTTTTCACTCCTGTTGCGACCAAAGCCGGCCTTCTGTGTGTGTGTTTGGGAAGCGACCTGCACCAAAAGAAGCAAGTGACCTTTCCTGGGGAAACTGACCAAGGCCTTTCTGAAAAGTGAGACTGTGGGTGGCTGGGCCGATGGCTTTGTGCTCTGGCCACTAGGGGGAGTATCTCAGCTGTGTGAGGCTCACAGAAGTGTGAGGCCTGGCACACCTCTCTATGAAACCTGAAGGGAATCCCCCCCTTATCTTCACCCCCCAGCTGATGGGGTGCCACACGGGGCTGCCCGGAATTTGTGGTCCAACCGCAGGTGCCACGAGACGGCATGCTTACACTGCAGCGTGGCTGCCATCTGCTGGGTTCGCCTCATCGCCTTATACTTCACCCTTACTGCCCCCTCCAACCCCCGCCTTGCTTTTCAGTTTTAAAAAGGTCAAAATTTATTAACATGCTGGGTTTTCGGGACAGCTGACGAAATCGGAAAGCACAGAGAGCACTTTGGAAAAAATTGAATACTGTGATTGAGCTTGTGTGTGTGTGTGTGTGCGCGTGCGTGTGTGTGGGAACATGCTAGCATGTTTTTTTTTTTTTTTTTTTACTTACGTTTGGGATCATCACTGAAAGTGTTTCACCCACCATCAAAACCGACGATCCTTTCCTGTAACCCTTTCCTGTTGCACGTGCCTAGCATATTTCTACGGGAATCACTCCATTCTGTCATTCATCATAATGACAACGCGGGTGTTGCCCTGTCGCCGCGTCTCAGAACGATATGCAGTAACCTTGGCCGTTGATGATTATTCCGTACAACGCCAGATATCAACGGGCTTCCATCTGTTCCATTTCCCAACCCCAGTTTCTGAGACCTGTTGGGATCGACACGGCTCAGCCGTTTAAAGATGCAAAGGTAGACTTCGCTGTGAAATGGTGCTCTGTCCCTCTCTCATGCACGACACAAAACGACCACATCGGCACTCATCACCTGTTACTTCGTGCCGATGTGTATATAGATGGCGTACTGAAAACATGCGTACACCCGCGCCACCTTCCTGCTCGTCTCCTGTTCCTGTTTATAGTAGCATGTGTCTTGGTTAATGCAGCAGGAGGTGGGCCCTGTTGCGAGGGGATGGATGATATGAGGTCCTGGCTAGTTCTCGGCCTTCTGGGCAGGCATGTCCGGCAAAGCATCAGATCCTGAGCCTTCTGTGTCTTGCAGGGCAGAAGCCCTGAGGGCTGGTCAGTAGAGGTATCCAGCTTCTCAAGCTGCCGGGGACCTGGAAACTGAGATTGGTGTTTCGTTTGGCTTAGTTGATTGAACTCTAATTTTATTTAGGTGCCCTGGTGCTTAGCAGCAAAATGTTAGGCAATTGCAATGTAGGTCTTGACTGTGGGTCATCATGTCAACCACTACACATACTTTCAGTTTGTTCTGAAAGGTTCCCTAAACTGCTGGTGTGGGTGTTTTTCCTGGTTTTGAGCAATATTCCTGGTGGGATGTGCTAATGTGTTGCTTGACTGGTAGATCTGCTTGCAACATGGCACTGGTGTTCTTTATGGACCCCTGGCATATTGTGAAGAGATGCCTTAAAATCCCATAAGGTTGCATGCTCCAGGGCCTTCCTCTAGGATGCAGTGAGCAGTCTTCCTTTGCCGAGAAGGGACCTCTGCCGCTTTTGGTACGGTAGGCCGGATCACCTCAGTGGTAGAGGTGCATGTCTGTCCAGCTCCCAATCCAGCTGAAGGTCAGCCACAGAATGCTCATTTTGCTACTGCTGTTGTGAAATAGAAACTACTAACAGACTCCTGACTTTCCAGACAAATTCCATGTAAAAAATACGATTTTACTCTGCAGTCCGACTCCGTAAAAAAGCCTTCAACCATGTTTAATTTTTCATCTCAGAATGTTTTATAGCTTTATTAATTTCACCTTGTCCGATTTTTTTTCCTTCAGTTTATATCTATGGTTTGTGGTTTTTTATTTTTTTCCATAGTGATAGCTGTTTTCTATCTGTGACCCCAAGACTTACCCCTCTGTATCCAGACACTGATTTGTTAATAGCACCTTAGTGAATCAATGTTAAATTTCAACAATTGTTTCAAATAAAACATGTATATGGTATTAATAAAATTGTTTTAAAATGTGTGGTTCTAATCTTCAATTAACAACTCAGTTTTTTGGATTTAATTTGTTTGAATAGTCTTGATCACAAATGAGAAAATATATTTTTAAGATAATATATTATCATAAAAAGGGCATGACTGGGGGATTAAAAGCCATAAATCAAAAAGCATAATTCTTACCTACATAAATGATGAAGATTACTGGGAAGCAAATGAATCAACTAGAATAATAAGTGAAATTGTAGTAGAAAAAGTACTTCACAACGTTTGGTAATTCACTATGGTTACTATTGTATGTTTTCTTTACATAAGAATTCAGTCCTTAAATGTTACACCATCCGGATCATCTTCAAAGGTCAATAAATGAACACCTCTACAACAAATGATGTTTGTGATGGGTGGGTGGGTGGGGGGGACTTTTAATGTGAAGCTTCAGTCTCCTCAGTTCTGCCTGCCAAAGATGGCTGAACAGTAAACCAAGGTCTCTCTGCCATAGCTCCCTCAGCTGAGAGTTCACTGCTTTTATGTTTTAGTGTTAATTTCTCCCTGCTAGTAATGAGGTATGCCAGACTGAAATTGCTAATCTCCAAACAAGGCTTGTTAGGCAGTGACTAGAATGTGTAAACTCCCCACCCCCATTGTGATTTTCTGGGTAGTTTCCCTCACCTCTTCTGGGAAGGGTGGTACAGTTTTGGAGGAAATAACCTCGATGGGATGCCAGAATTTTATCCCCCTGGCCTTGTGTCATGCATATGCCAGGATTGGCTCCAGACCCCCTGTAAACTTATACTGGACCTGCAAGAGGGATGGGCAAATGAAGTTGATGATATAATACTTTTCCTCTAAGTCTACTATCCAGTGTCACACTTTGACCCATAGAATTGCCATATAAGCTGAATGGAGCATCACAATTTAAATTTGTTTTGGTAATAACGCCATCTGTGTATCTGCTGTTAAAGCTTCTGTGTGCGTGAAATGAGGCTAGTACACAATATGTGGTCCCCAGTCAAAGGTCAGCAGATCTGGCTCTGTGAAGCAGACCCATGCTGTGCCCTAGAGCAGAGGATACAGCGTATACCCTGGCTCTTTGTTTGGCTAGCGGAAGTAACTGCAGCTAGCCACATTTCGCAAAGACGGGAGAGCAGTCAGGCAAACAGACGGCATTTCCAGGACAGTCTCTCCTGGCACCTTTCCTTTCCCATTTCCATGGAAACTAGGTCCAGATCCATCAGTCTCCTGGTCTCCCGATGTCAGGCATTGACATGGACTTCAGTCCTTCTTACCTACGAGAGGAATCGAGGGCTAGACTGGAGGAGACCGCGATTCATATTATTGCATAATATACTGAACCAATAAAAACTGGTCAATGATTAGTATTCATAATTTGTAGGCGCGCAAATGCAGACCAGTATTTTCTACATGTAGACAATTACCTCTGTATTTTAATATTAGTTTATATATTTCATAATTGATTCCTATATTATCTAACGATGTGGGAGTCATTTATCGAAAAACAGACGACTAAAAAGCAATCATCTTTAATTCCAGATAATTCAATTTTTAACCGAGCGCTCTGCTAGTCTACATTGGAACTGTGAACGATTTGTTCGGTCGAACCGGTTTTCAAACCTAAAACAATCGAAATGTTTGCACTTATATTTGCTTTTCATGGTCTCTCCGTAGTGATGTTGCCTTCAGTGCCTCTCCGCAGCCCGTACGTGATATCCTTTGTGTTTGTACCGTACGTGTTCCTGCCCGGCAGCGCACGCTGGCTGTGGATTCGAGAACAACAGCTAATTTGCCAACAGGGTTTGTTGTGTTCTCGTGTTCTGTCGTGGTTTGGGGTTGGTTAGGGTCACCAGATAATCCATGTCATCCCTGACACTTTGAGCTACTTCAGGTTTTACAAACTACTTTAAACCCGAAAGGCTCCTGAGCTCGGCTAAGTAGTTCAGTTCTTCTTGTGCTTTGACTGGTTTGTTTCCTTGATTGAAAGACTCATCCAGTCGTTTCGCATTAACATCCAGGTCCTTTTGATTGAAATGGTAGTTTGCAAATCCTGTCCTAGCTCAAAGTGTCCGGGATGACATGGCCGGATTATCTGGTCACCCTAGTGTTGGTTTTTATCATTTAATTAAGGATAATTATACGATATATTTGCAATTTATTAAGGTACTCGAGATTTTACCAGCTAGTTTTTGTAAGCTCACTGTTCATTTATATTTTAAAAATTAAAGTCTGCTTAGATGACCAATATTTTAATAACAATAATATTTTAATAAGCATGCAGCTTCGATCAAAGCATTTACTGCCCCCCAGCCCCCCCAACGATTATTTGAATTTTTAACGAACTGTTCGATAGGATCGGTTCTGTATGGAAGCCCGTAAAGTATTTCTGAAGCATTTCTGAATAAAAAACATATCACATTAATACATTATGAACTTTTATCAGATAAAAATGGAAAATTATTATGCTATTGGCATTAATGGTAGTTATTACATATTGGCTGCTGCAGACCCTTACAATCGTGACATTGCACAATGTGTCTTTCAGTTAATTACTAGATAACTACTAGAATTCCGAGGCAAACACTGACACTACAAGAATAACTGAATAACTCAAACTAATGAAGGCAGCACCAGTGTCACCCCGTTTTACTGCATTCAAAATGTAGCGAGCTAACAATAAGAAATCCAAACTACTTGCCAGCAGATTACATTATGTCAATATTGCGTGTTTGTAATGTATTCATAAATAACATCCTGCACAGGAACTGACGCTGCCTGATTGGCTAAAAAAGGCAGAATTCCGAGATAAAACGTCAGAATTTCGACTTAGTTAGAATTTCGAGATACGAAGTCAGAATTTCAAATTACTAAGTAAGAATTCTGAGATAAAAAAGTCAGAAATTCGAATTACTAAGTTAGAATTCTGAGATAAATGCGTGTTTTTGTTTACTCTAGATTGCAGAAACGGGCTTTCATAGTTCTGTAAATTGAACCGAATTTACCATCACTTCCATAAAACAGCCGGACTTCGGCGTCCGCGGGGCGATAATGAACGATATTTAAATTACGGTATGGGCGGGGCTAAAGGCCCGCGATTTTGATTGGGCCGGGAGGCGAGCGCGCTGACGTCGCGGCGGCGGTGGGCGGGGACTGGGCGCAGGCTGAGGAACCATGGCTTCGGTGAGAGCCGAGGTAAGAGAGGAGCCGCTTTCTGCGGTAACTTTCCCATCCGCCGCCGATCTCGCTCACGCGTCGCCGGGCCAGCCGGCCGAACCGGAGCCCGTGGTACCGGACCGGGAGGGCGGCCGGGCGTACCGGTGGCGGGGCCCATCCGAGCCGCGGCTCGCCACCCCCACCCCCCGCACATCCCAGATCCATCCCAGCGCACCTCCGCGTTTTTTTCAAACTGCCCGCCTGGGCTGCTGCGGGTTCGGGGACAGTGCGCTTTTTGCGGGGATGCGGCCGCGGCGTCGCCGGCCCCTCCGCGGGACCCGGGCCGGCCGCCCGGACGGAGCGCTTCGGGGCCTTTGCCGGCTCCGCGGGAGCACGCATGCCGCGTCCGGGGAGCGTGTCTCGGCTATGCTAGTCCTAGGGGCCCGGCACGCACCATCCGGCCGGGCAGTGCCGCCTTTCCTCACTGCAAAGCCGGGGGAGCGGGAAGCGCGTCCCGCCGGCAGCCGGGGCTCATTCGCGCAGCCCGTAACCCCAGCGCGCCCTCCCGGGTAAATGCCGGGGCTTCTCCCGCGGCGCGGAGCAGCCTGTCGTTCCCTCCTTTGTTTGGGTACGCGGCTAGCTGGCTAGCTGGAGTTAGCCGACCGGCACGCCGGGGGGGCTCCGGCCAGCGAGGTCCGGACGGGACCGATGGGGGGATCGGGATGCGGGGAGCCTCCGGGGCGGGCCTCGTGTCTCGGGGGCCTGACTCCCCGAGGGGCGAAGGGGGTGTGGGGGTCGGGGCGCGGAGCACCGGCCGGCCCGCAGCGCACGGCTAGCCGGGGATCGTGCCGCCTTTGCGCGCTGGCTGTCGTCCCGATGCCCGTGAGCGCTGCCCGCTGTAACGCACCCGCGCTGGTTCCGCTGAGTTTTGGCTGCTGCTGGCCAACTTTTCCGCTGCTGTGGCTGGCGGCAGGCGGGGGAGCCGCACTCCCGGCACGGCGGCTGCCCGGTACCCAGCGCGCCGCGGATCGGCATTAAAACGCAGTTCGTGCGGCAGCCCGAGTGCAGGAATACAGACTTACTAACCGGAGCTGCTTCCCGGCGAGCCGTCGCTTTCTGCGGCTTAATGCTTTAATCACCGGCTCTAATGAAGGGCATTTTTTGGCCCGTATTTTCTGACACGCTAGTAAAACCGATTTCCAGTCGAGTTTGTAAATGTTTTCTTAGATCAGATCAAATCCGTGGCCTGAACCGAGATGTGTATCTGTATAAAGATGTATAACTGTAACCACTACAGGGATCTGACGAGAGAAACTAAAGGCTTTACGTTGCTGTCCTGACACATCATGTCACCTGCTGTCCCCACTGATTATAATTGCGTGTCACAGACACGTTTAACTGGTGAACAAAATGCTGAACTCCGTCTGTCGACATTAATGCAAAACCCGTAATGCAATTCATGTTTCTGCATTCTGCTTCTCTGATTGAACTAGCAGTCGCTGCGTTCTACAGTCGTCAGAAATATTATTCGTGTAATAGTCGTGGAATGCCATTAGCACACAGTTGTTGCATTTGAGAAACCTTAGCATCTCTGGTTTATGAATTATAGTGTTTAAAAAATGTGGGTATTAGTTGATTTTAATTTGTCAAAATTCCCCGCATGATGGGAATAGCTGCAGGTTTGTCGAGGCCTGTTTTGCCCCGGTGCCGTTCTGTTGCTTTTAATCGACTTTTCATTGATTTGTCGGTTTTCAATTAATCTGCAATGGCCAGCGATTTACCGGAAGAGGGCGCCCGCGAGTCACTGGAAATTCCTCCACCGGCTTGGCGTCGTTTCCCAAGCGCAGCCAACGCGCCGTAGCTTCTAGTGAACACTCGTTAAAATCGCACACCTTTTCACCAGTAGTATCTGAAGCTGTGACGTGATGGAATACTCTGAATTAATTTTAATGAGATACAGACCACGGCCTTGGTCAGTTTGGCCTTTCTCCAGTTGCTTAGGTGCCAAAGTATTGAAACATCTTTCCTTGATGCCTTTGATCTGATATTTCCCAATTTTGGATATTTTTAAGTTCACTTGTTGTGACATGCAAATAGAAAAAAATGTCCCTTCAGGAGAAGACAATGGACTTTTGTCTCTGTATATCATCTGTTTCATTGATGTTTTTGGCTGTGTTTGACTCTTCACATAATGCCAGAGCGAGGTTTCGGGATGGTGAATCTTGCTCGATGACAAATTACACTGCACATTGTGTCCAGATGAGGCAGCTAGCTGGTAGACCTGTGGTAGGACGGTACCTTTACTGTGTATGACCCAGGTCTTGTGTGGCTCTGCTCCGTGTATCCTTGAGCCGACTCCATGTTGAATATTGTATTTCATCAAGGCGTGGCACAAATTACTCGGCAGCAGCTTGTGGTCGAGAGACAGGCTGGTTTCTCATGCTGCTGTTTTCTTTATGAATTATTTAATTCCCAAAGCTGGCAAAGAGCAGTGACGACAGTCAGAGCAGCAGTGTGGCGACTAGTGGCTTTTTCCTGCCGCGCATGCTGTCCGCTATCCTTGCGTTGTCTGTTACATGGAAACGGCAGTTACTGTGGGGCTGGATATTCACACTTGGGCAGAAGCAGTCGGGGTTATCAGGGGCGCTGTGTGGCTTAGGATTCTGTGGCTGTGGTTAGGAAGGTTGCTGGTTCAAATTCCATAGACGCACGAGTGATGCCACCATTGGGCCCTTGAGCAAGGCCGTTAGCACCAATTTCACCAGGGGTGACTGTGTACTCTGGTCCCAAAACTTGCTTTTCTCTCTATATAAGCCTACCCAGTTCCCACAAAGAGATGTACAGAGTATCGGCCTTACTCTTAGGGCGCTTTTCCACCACATGAAGTTTGGTACTTTCGGTACGGTACTTTCGCTTTTTCATTGACTTCTGGCCGAGTACCAGTACCAAAAATTCAAGTACCGAAGTTACTTCAAGTTACAAACTTAGAAAACGGCAATAAACAAAGTTAAAAAAAAATAATAATGAGGATGATTATGATCGTCCCAGAGAACACATGCAGCGCCCAAGCAAAAGCAGCAGAGGTAAGCTTTAAACTGATTTTAAAAACATATATTGGATATAAATATAACAAACATATTTCCACGAAGTGGAAAACCATTTTGGCGAAAGAAACATGGCGCTGCGCGGTGTGGCGTTGTCACTCATGGGGGGTTACTGATGATGTCATATGGCGCCGGTACCAGCCAGTGGAAAACCAATACAAAGGAAGTGCCGAGAGTACGGTACTTGCTGCGGTGGGAAAAGCCCCCCCTAGTCATATCTACCTCTCCTTTCTGACTATTAGCTTTCTCTTGGGCCTCTTGTCTCTTCCACCCTTCTCTTCTTTTGCCAGTGTATTTGTCAGTTGTCACTGAAGTAAATATCAGGCTGTGTGATGGGAAGGTCTAGGATGTGGGTGCAGTAACTCGATGTGCCGTCTGAGGCGCCCTTGGTAGCCTGTGGGGGGCGCCGGCTCTCCCCGCTGTTTCTCCCTGCGGTGGCCCTGGCTTTTCCCAGCAGGGGCTGTTGATTGTGAGCAGTCCTGCATGTCAGTACTGGAGCTCTCCGGCTGGCGAGCAAGTATCCGGGGGCTGGGCTGCGTCTCGCCTGCCTGCCTGCCCGCCCGCCACGTGGCCCTGCTCCCCGTGGTCTGGTGTTTGAGCCTCAGAAGGCTTTTTTGCTGGGTTGGGTTGGCCCATGATGTAAAATACCAGGGGGTCTGATTCATGAATCAAGATTTCTTACTTGATGATCAACTTGTCAAACTTAAAGTAGACTGGGCTAAATGTAAGTCAGTGAGGATAAAGTCCATTTAAACTGCGGTACCTTACATCTGTCAAAAAATCGTGTAGCTGGTGGCTGAGACCATTCAGTCCATTTGTTTTGGTTGGAAAATAAGGCATCTTAAACAAAATGTAAAAGTTTTCCACTGAGGTATTTTTATAATCAATTTAATCAATCGACTATTTTACAGATTGGTAGATTAATCTAAACGATTAATTTCACTCAAAAACATCATTAACGGTTTCATTTAAGTTGATTTGAATTAGACGACAACAAACTATATAATTGTAGGGCTTTAGATAATGGATGCTGACTCTTTGGTGCTATAAGGATTTTAATCATGCCCATAGTTTTATAAGCAGATTAGTCGAATGCTTGAGAAATTAATGAGGTGTTATGCCCACAAGTTAGTAATCTGTATAAATTCAGCATCTATATCTATATGCTTATTAAATTCGGTTAGTGTACCACACCACTTTTTTTTTTTTTGCAGAAACGTACACACAGTCGACGTAGATACTTATTCAATGGACATTTTAAGGTAGCTGGCAGACAACTTTGTAGCTTTAATAATGGGTTTGTTCAGCAGCTACAAGTATGAAAGCAATTAAAATCTCTCAATACTAATGGGAGTTTAATGAACATGAATAGACTTCCGGTGGTTTTGCCTACTCTGGTGGTCCGTCATCCAGAGTAGTGCCTGTATGTACTCACTTCTGGTGCTCATGCATAACGCTAGTGCAGCTGTGGTATGCCATCGAAACCTTGCTGAGTGTATAAACCACCTTTGGTTTTGTTTGTATAATATGATGGTACTATTGAAGAGAACATTTGTTACCATGCGTTGAAGTATTTTAGATATGAGGTATTTCCATTCAAGGAATTTTTAAAAAGATGCATCGATTTAAAATATTGCTGTTGACGCATTTTCTGTGTTGACGTCGACTACGTCAGCTAATCGCAACAGCTCTTAAATGGTGTAATAGTTTTTTCTGAGTTTTGTTTTTTTTAAGTCTTTCACAGGCCATGAAAATAATTGTTAAATATTGCCCCCCACTGACAGGGCAAAGCCCGGATTTGACCGTATCTTGACCGTTACTTTATGTGCTTCTCAGCTGTGCTTGGCAGGGGTCTGTCCCGCCGCCTCCACGTCCCCAGCTGCCCTCCCTCGCGGCCTTTGCTCCGAGTTGACCTGTCATTTGCTGTGGTTCCACATCTCGCTCTTGAGTTTAACAGCTTAGCCGCGCACGGACTTTGCTCGCTGATATGAAGCCGTGCTGGGTGGTGGGCTCTTGCATGACTGTGCGCGATCTCGCTGCCCGCTTTGTCATTCTCCATCTTGGCTATAAAACAAGAACTGGTCTCTACAGTCTCTGTGGCTGAAGACCTTGGTTAAATAAGGAATAATGAAATCACAGCTTTTAAGCAGAGGACTAACTGAAAGAACCCGGAATTAACCTCAAAGCTGGTCAGCTGTAGTTAGTAATAAAAATGAGCTACTGCTGTGATTCCTGCGCCGTGTTTGCGGGAAACCACAGGAATGTAAGTGTCGTCCAGGGGAATTGTGGTTGGGTCTGGGGTGCTGTAGCCTCAGTCCTCGAGAGTTACATATTCAATTTGATTCCCACCTCCTCTGTGCTGTTTGGAGTCTGCATGCTCTCCTAGGGATTCAAGGTTCTTCCAAAAATGTGCAGCTAAATTGGCATCTCTTCCTGTATGCCAGTGTGGGTGTGTGCCCTCTGGTGGCCTGGCGTCCAGTCTGGCATGTCCCCCACCTCAGACAGGCTTGTAGCGATCATGTGCTGGATAGGCAGTTATAGAAAATTGATACTTAATTTATTCCAGTGACGTTTTACTTTACTGGAACAGCTACAAGGCTAAATCAGGTGTTCCTGTTTATGTGGCCATGCGTATTTCTGCTACTGGCCACCTTAAAATAATCAAATTCCCATTTCAAGGGCACTGGCCTTATTAGGGTGCTCTGTCGCATTTCTGATTTAAAGATTATCGCATTCATATGAAAATGTATATCCTTTAATCAGGGGCGTTTCTAGGATTTTCATTTCAGGGGGGCTCAGCCCCCATAGATGTTTAATACATATTTGGCTTGTTCAGA
>JAODKM010000108.1:6898667-6943618 GCA_026780845.1 Petrocephalus sullivani | reverse complement strand
AAGGGTCACAGGAGATTCAAAACACCAGGGTTTTCCCCGAAGTCCACCCCCCCCCACCCCCCCCCCCCCCCCCCAGACTCCCTCAGTAAAGTAGAATGATGGTCAAGAAGGGCCTAAAAAGAAAATGCACATTGTCGGTTGAAATGACCAGCGTTGTCAGGAGCTTATCAAGCAGACCTGCAAGGAACACGAGCCATGCAGTGATGAAGGAGCCTTGATTTCTCTGCAGATGGGAGGACTGGAAAGGTTATATTTATTTTTGGCCTGGAGGTAGGGAGATGTACTTACCGAGGTTAAATGGGGTACTGAGAGCTCAGAAGTACAATGCTGGCTTTAATAACTAAGAATATGTATTAAGAATAGGAGAAAACCCTTATTTTCAGACTGCTTCTGTCATCTCTGCCGTTCCAAAATGGCAGAAAGACGCCCTACTGAGCATGCTCCAGAATCTTCTGCTTCAAACATGTCTTCCATTGAGGTCCATTTTTGGTCTCTCCCATGGTAGTGTAGATGGCCTTAGCTAGGCTGGCTACCAAACAGAGTGCCGCAGCTAAATATCACTTAGCATTGTAGAGCCTGACCATAGGATTCATGCTTCCTCTGCCTGGTTGCTGATGCATAGCATCACTTACGCATTAAATGCCAGATCTATACTACAGATATCACTCTAGCTATCTTAGGACTACTCGGCGGCTATCACTTGACCTGGAAAATATTCAGCATGCAGAAGTATTAGGCCTTACTGAGGAGCCTTGAAGCCTGTTCTATCAGTGTTGATGGAGAAGTTACTTCTCGGAAGTCTGCAGGACCAGTTTGAATGCCGGGGACATAGATTTGGGTATGGACGGTAGGCACATGTCCCTACCAATAATGTGGGAGTACCATGGGGGTTAGGGGCTGATTTGGTCTTAAATGCATTTTTCTTGTCTATAGGCTTTATCTTCCCTGAATATGAGGGCAGTGGAATGTTGAGATTGATAGGTAGAAACAAACTATACATACTTTATAAATTCCCTTTCTGTCAGTGATGTCCCGAGCAGTATCAAAGATCAGAATCGTAAGCCTGTGGTGCCTGGATTGGAACTACAAACTATTGAAATGTCTGCCATGTGGATATTCTTTAAACTGGAAACTCAAAGTAGCCCATCAGCTGCCTGCAGTGTTCGCAATGGCATCCTTTCGAGAGGAGTTAGCAAGGTAGGGTGTCGTTTAATATAATGAATCTAACAGGGCACTTGCTGAAACATCATAAGGAAGTATAGTGTGAAATCCCGCTGTTTAGTCTGACACCCACTCTGTGTATGTATTTTATAATGTTTATTAAAAGATTGGATCGAGACTCTGAACTGGCAAATATAAATATTGAATGGTTCGGTTCGGGGTACCCGAAAAGTGGATTGGAACATTCCCATTTACAATAATTTGACACATTTAGACAGCAAAAAGTCATTTCAACATTAATAGGCTAACAAATAGATGCCAATGAACAGTAACGGTGCAAAGAGTGGTCAGTATGGAATTCAGTAGTAATGGCTCAGAAGCAAATAGCATTGCCGAATTAATGAATGTCCGGTGTACGAGCTACGGGGGGACTCATTGTCTAACAGCCAAAGGTAGGAACGGCCTAGGAAGTTCGGGGACTTCAGTTGGGTGACAATGGTCGGTCTTTGTATGGTGACCCCTGTGCTGGTTAAGGGGGGGAGCTTAAGGCTGTGTGTGAATTTTGATTTTTGAATTTCAAACAATCACAAAAATAATGTAATCGACAAAAAACTATTATTAAAATCATTTTCCCGCACTATGCTCTGCAAGTATACTCTTATTTTGTCTTGTGTTCCAAATGACGTGCACACGCGCACTTCTGCCCCTTCCGAATGTGTATTCTGGTGGTGGTCAGAGCGAGTAAAGGTGGCAGAAGGAGGAGAGCAGCAGCAGCAGCGTTTAGTCGGCAAGAAAAGTAAAGTAAGTTCACTGGTGCGGGAACAATTTGGATTTGAAGACACCGACGTGGATCAAAAACATTATGTGCAAGCTTCGCTACTCTATGGTGTCTGGGCCATTCACATGCAAGCTTCGCTACTCGATGGTGTCTGGGCCATTCACATGCAAGCTTCGCTACTCGATGGTGTCTGCGCCATTCAGCAACACAGTGAATCTCTTTAACCCACCTAAAATTTTAACACCAAGTGATTTGCGACCAACTAATACAGACACAGAAAAGGCAAAGTAGCAAATCAGCCTTGACGTCCGTTGCAACATAGGCATCAATAAAAGACGCATTATTTTGTAATATAGTTTATATATAGTTTTCATATTTTATTCATATATTTTTTTTTTTTATTTGTTTTCAATAGATTGTGGAACTGCACTACATGGCTAATTTTATTTACTTGTCTTTACTATTTTATACAATATCTGAATATTTTCAGCTATTTTAAGGTAGAGTTCAACAGGAAGATATCAATGACATTTTCGTCTGCTGTTCTTTCTGTGCAGTAAATGCAGTGTTATTTCAGTGGAGTCAATGAGCAATATGAGTAATCGTGTTAATTGTGATTTCAATATTGACCAAAATAATTGTGAATATGATTTTTTTCCATAATTGAGCAGCCCTAGGGGGAGCTGGGTCGATGATCACAGGAGCCTCCCCACGGGTCATAAGCAGCTGTTTAGGAAGACTGTGCTTCAGGGATTCAGCCCGAGGGCCATAAAAGAGTCCGTCTAGGTGTCTATTTGTGGGTCGGACACCAGCGAGGAATAGCCATGGTCTTAGAATGCTATACTGGTGGTTGAGTGGCCTAGTAGAAATGTGACAAATTAGTTTAAATGTAACTGATATCAGTGTCTCACCCCAATCAGAGGTTGAGTCCAGTGCCTGTTTAGTCTTGATCTTTTAATGACGAGGAGGTGGCATACCCAAAGCAGCTGATAGCATCATTTGTGTGTGATTGTACATGCTCGCAGACGTGTGCACTCATGAGTGCGCACACACACACACACACACAATAGCCTGTGTCCTTGGGTGGAAAATGGGACATGAGAGAAAAGCCAGAAGCCAGGAATCTCTGCAGCGCCACCTAGAGTCTTACCGTGGTCATGGAGTTTTGCGGATAACATAGCAGTCAGCAAAGGGGAGCTTTGTCAAGGGTCAAAGCTCAAGAGCCAGGCGCGGGCCTGCTTGTGAAACCTGTCAAGTTTTCTTTTGGCTAGTTGCAATTGCTGGTTTGTTGGGGAATAGCAAATGATTGTTTCGCAAAGCTGTATGACACAAAGGAGGTTTGTTTGGCTGTGTGCACCCGATGTTTTCTTTGGTATACATCATGTCTATATCGGACGGCTTCCTCGTACAGCCACACACCAACCTGAAGTGCCATTCTCAGTGTCCAGCTGAGGTATGGTTCTGAAAGGCTCTCTGGGTGAAGCTTTGCCTAAAGAGAGAGATCCTGTTGGATTCGGGAAGGAGGTATCCGGTGCCGATGGAGGTTTGTGGCCCTTGCCCACCTATGGGCCGAGCTGTGACATTGGAGCTGATCCTGGGGGGGGGGTTCCTCTTTCTCGCCAAGCTTGAGAGCGAAATGCGTGAGGGTGTAACTGGGATGTTCTGTAACTGGATATTTTTGAAGGGAAACAAACTGAAAGTGGTAGCATTTGGTTACGAGGGGAAAAAAAAGCATGCAATATATTTCACTGTCTTGCAGTGAGAGGTTCTGTTTGGCAAGAAGACACCTTTTCCTTTAGTTTACCCCCTGCTGGTGAGACGTGCCCCCCCCATTCTGCCAACTGTGGGTTATATTACATGTACTTTGTATTTAGTGGTTTAAATGTTTGTTTCCCTTTGAATTGAGTATAAAAATTTGAAAATGCTCATGTAATGTAATCACTTCTGGCACTAATGTGCCGCATAAATTTGGTCTCTTTCCTCGCAAATCTGCATGTCAATTTATTTTTTTATTTTTTGTTTTTGTATAGATGTCTAGCTTAAAATAATCCGTCTATTAGCCAGTGTGGCCTGCGACGAACTTCATTTTTTGATGGGTTTTTCTGAGGCTCCTGCAATGTGTTCTTTTAGCGGTGTCCGTCGTGCTTGGCTTGGCGCAGGACTAATGGTTCAGTTCCTGGAGGACGGTTTCCTCTTGGGCTGGAGCTCGATAAGGCTCCTGGGGGGGGCGCCAGGCAGGTGAAGGATTCCCCTTCAGTGAGCCTCACCTGCTGGTTCTGGAGCCCAGCAGATCGAGGCCTCGATGTAGGGCCCCCTCACGCCTTGCTTGTCCTGAAATGGCTGCTCGCATTCACCAGCACGGAGCAGCAGCGGCAGAGGGAGAGAGAGGGGGAGAGAGAGGAAAAAAAAAAAAACAGCCACTGAAATTCGAACTCACTGAGCATGCTCAGTCTGAAACTGCGCGAAAGGAACCAACAGAGGGAGCCGGTGGGTCACATGACCGGAGCTGGGTGAATGTGCATGCGGGGAGGAGAAGGGAAGAGGAACAATCTGTTCGAGACTCCTTCTCTCCTAGCTCTTCAATGGAAGCCATCAAGGGAAAGGTACGACTCAGCCTAGTTGACCGATTTTACTTAGGGCTAGAGGCCTGATTTACCTTCTCGAAGAATCTGTCTCCTTCCATTGAGATGTATTGACTCATTTTTTTGGTGTTTTGCTTTATAATCTTATTTGTTACTTTTCAGGTTTAATCCGTTAAATGACATTTTCACTCCTGGTGTTTGAATTAGTGTTCTCTCTCTTCATTTTTTATTTGATCAGAGCTCTGTGAGCCGTCTCTGGCCTCCAGACTGCAGGTTAGTGCAGATGACTTACCATCACACCCATAATCAAGGCCTCTTTCTTTTGCGAAGAGAAACCAGGTTAGGGTGGTCATGACAGGTGTCCCGAGATATTGAAGGTGGCCCAGAGGCCTCTTCTGTGAGGTTTTCTGAGGTTCGTGATCTACTTGACCTGTGTGTGTTTTTATTCAAGCAAGAATGTCAGAAACTGCAGCAATAACAGGTATTCCTGTGGCTTCCATCGGGGGGGAACGGTTCCACTTAGGGTTGTACTGTTTTCTACTGATGTGGTTTAATCCTCAACCCGGCCTCGGGATTAAAACCAGGAGGCGAGAGCGATGGGTCGGGGGGGGGGAGTTGTCATCACCATGTGGCTCAAGCCAAGACCACATCATCTACAGCTTGGCTTTCCCACCAAAGCTTCCAGCACCTTCCTTAGAACCCCGGCACAGCTCTGTGGATACTAGGCAGCCCCTACTCACCCCATCATCGCTGCCCTCTTGCTGAGCTTAAACCCTGATGTTTGAGGTCCTCTATAGTTAGGAGGACTTGAAGGAATGGAAGACAGTTGTGAGCATTAGCAAAGAAATGGAGCGAGGCGGAGCCTGAAGAGTGGGACCGAAGCAGAACATGGACCCACACCACGGGAAATTGAGTCACATTGCTGGAGGATTGGAGCAAGCAAAACTCGAGCAATTATCAGTTCCTCTTACCCTCTGCAGTCCTCTTAAGTCGTTAAATCCCTCTGTCCTCGAAGGGGATAGTCAGTTGTTGTTAGGTGTTATGCCCTTAGTGTGAGAAACGGCATTTATTCCAGTATTTGCTCGAAGCCCCAGCTACGTTTGGAGGCCTTTGGGGGAAACATAAAGCTTCTGTTAGCTTTCTTTGTGTTTTGCTGCTCTGGTGTCATTCGGGAGTCTAGGCGTGGTAGCCAGGCTTTGCCAAAACTGAAGGGAGGAAAGTAGCGCTTTCAGCAGGGCGCTGAAACCTTCCTGGGGGCAGCATGTGAGGGTGCCTTTGCTCCATGTCCACTTGGTGGCGCTCGATAAGATCGCAGGGTTCTTGATATATCCTGTGAGGCAAGAGGCTGTAGCTTGTAGCCTGCAAAATAGATGTGATTTTTCTGGCCTGCCAGTGGCAATAACATTCCTAAAGTTTGATGTCTAAAATCTAGGCCTTGAGAAAGAGACATGAGAAGGTCTGGATCTTTCCTCGGACCCTTAACCTGATGGACTGCTAATGCTAATTTGTTAGTGAGCCTAGTTTTTTTGTTTCCAGTGCTTTTTAGATTAAAGGAGTCCTGCAGGTTTCTAGCGATGCCCTCATATGGATCGGAAGATATGGACTGGGATCACAGCAGAGGAAGAAAGATTCTGAAGATCTGTAGGATCTGTCACAGCTTTTCTTGTGTTGCTGCATTTTATTTTTTAATTGACCATTAATCATTAAGTTTGTTTTTTGGACAGTTTATTACTTTTTTTTTTAAATCCTGGATAGTATTCAACGGTTCTGCATCAAACTCTGGCGTCATTTTTAGAGCTGCTGACATTACTGTTTTCCTGTATATGATCATTCTGTAGGCTAATTGTAGATTATACATTATCAGTTTATCAGTCTGTAGGCTGTCGAACGCACCATTAACGTGTGGGATAGGAAGCTGGGAGAGGATCTGATTGGGTATTTGTTTACCCTCTTGCTAACACCTGCAGAAATGATCTGCCTAGTAGGACTGGGCATTGAGGCTGGGTGGCTTCTACTCCGCGTGGTATTTTAGTGATGATCTGCTGCTCTGAGCACTGCTGTGCTGAGCTTTGGTGTTCAGTCCGTGGGCGCCTCACCACCACTGATAGTTTTGGGCTCTTCGTGCTAAAACTGATATTTGTTCTTGGATTTGAGACCAATTTCACTTGTCTAGGGCCACCCCACCACACACACACACACACACACACACACACACGCACACACACACTTTCATACATGGCAGTGCTGATTCTCTTTTTACCCGGCTCCCTACAGAAGGGGGAGAAGGAATGTGATAATGGATACCTTTTAATTTGAAATTGACAGTTCTGCAGCAAAATCCCATTGCGAGAGTTTGCAGCTGCCAGATCAGGCATTCTGCCTCGTCCCCACTGAGGTCATAAACAAGGTAAATTTAATGGTATGCCTCTATATCAGACAATGTGCCAATGCTACAATCGCAGGCAACGTCTTAAAATAGCTAATCTGGTGCCCTGGGGCAAAAAATAAACTTGTAATGGATTGTTTGGATATATATGAATGGTTTCTTTAGCTCTTGGCTAGCAGCTAGCATGGTTTCAAACGGTCCGAATAAAATTCGGGAAATGCTTGGTAGCTGAGGGTCGCATGGGAAGTGAACATGGTGTGATTTATTTTAAATTGGATGTTAAAAGTTTAGATACTTGCAGGTACTTGTGGGTATTGTATTTTAATTTATAATCAGCAGTTTATTATAATAATAGTGGTAGCTGCTCTTTTTTTTTTTACCTGGTTCCATTGATCAAGGTTGCTTAGCATAAGCCCTGCTTTCAAGCTACCCCATTACCACCCTTATTCCCCTCCCCCACATTAGAGGGGGAAAAGACAGCGTGTCGTCTCTGTGATAGTGAGTGGTCACAAAATGGCTTCCCTTCACCTCTACTGAGCATGCTCCTGCAGGCTGCCTGTAGGGGGAGGGCTTGGGCACACAGGAGGCATGTTTATGTTCGTGTCCCCAGGACAGCAGCTGGAGAGCCCTCCCTCCTTTTGCATAGCTTTTCTTTTCATTTTTTATTTTTTTGCATTTTCCAGGCCTGACTGCTGTCTGGGATCCATGTTTCTGTTGTCTATGATCATGGAGTCACATTGAATCCAGTTTTTCCCTCTTCTGAAGAAGAAGTCTGTTCACAGCTGATCGGATTATCCGGCAATTTCGGCCGTATGAATGCTAGCGTTCTAATTCCAGATGTTTTCACGGCCAACGTTGGGGTGCTTCCTGCACGCCTGTGCGTTTGCCCAAGGAGCGTGTGTCCTGCATTACAGGAAAGGGTGTGGCGGGCAGTGGGCAGTGGCCGGCCTCTCCTTCTGCCGAGATGGGTATCCCCAGTGTTTGCCCGCTGGAGGATGACCTGTTGTGTTGTAGATGGCAGCGAGCAAGCATTTGCGGATTTTGCACTGACGAGCAGCCATGCCAGAGAAATGCCCCCCCCCTCCCGTTTGCTGAAAGTTTCAGAATAAGAGGTCTTGTCTAGGACTGAGAAAAGATGTTGCACCCTGGAATCCAATAGTTTGCAGAGGCAAAGATTACTACAGAATGTTCTTAGGCCCCCAGTGCTTCATTTATTATTATTTTTTTTTGTGTCCAGCCAATGTCAACCAGTTGAGTTCTCTTGAACTCATTTGCAACATTGTGTACAGCTACTACATAAAAACGATGCTGTTTTTAAGGATTATTTTAAAACCTTTTATAATTTGTGTGCATTTCGTCTAGTGTTGGGCCATGTCAACGCAATATACCGAGCCCCCAGAACTGGTGCCACTCCTGGGAACAGTCTCGCTTGTCTGAGGGGGGCGGGAGATTATGTAACAGTTGTGAAGAGCGTGCATTTATAAATAGATAGTCAGAGTCAAAATGAAGGCTGTTCTCGCTGGGTTACTCCTGGGAAGCCAGTTAACCAGCGGGCTGTCTGTGGGCCGGCGGTACGGAGCTGGTAGCTGAGTTTCCCTCTGTCGGCTGTAACCAGGGATCTTCTCGTTTCTGCGGTGGCTGCATGTAGCAGACTGGTGGATTTGACGCTGCTTTGAATGGCAGATCCCTGCAGGTGGTGGGGGACTCCTGTTGCCAAGGAAACACCCAACAACAAAAACCATCCTTAAACTAAATGGCGAGGTTAATGTAATTTCACCCCTAAGGATGCTGGGTGGTGCAGTGGGGAGATCTTTGCAGGCCACGGTGTGTGTTTCTCCTCCGTGGGTTACTAGCAGGGGGATAGACTGGTCCGTGTGGTCACAAGGTGGTGATTTTATGCAGAACTATGGGATTTAAGCACCGCTGTTGGGAATATGTAGGAAACGCAGGCCGCCATCTTCTCTTTATTCTGTGTGGGGAGGACTTTTACTGTGAAGTGGCTTCTCCAGCTGGCAAGCTTGCTTTTGTCAGAGGAGCCATTTGCAAACAGATGCTATAGATGGCGCTGTTGATGGCACCCTAGTCCGGCGTAACCACTTACCAAAGCTATTCTTGATGTACTGACAATCCAGCGGTGGGTTTAATTTTTTGCTATGTTTTGACTTCCTGTATCGTTGCTGGAGGTGTCTTTTTTCCCTCTCTATCTATGTTCCTTTTCCCAGAGTGACCGCACTGCTTGTGACTGAATCCTCCTAAATGGAGGTGGACCTCTGTACCTAGAGAGGACCTGACAGCAGTTTAGCCACCAGCTCACGGTCTGGCCTGTTTGCTGCACATTTCATACGGCTAATTTTCTCGCCCGAGACACTGGTTTTCTGTACTTTTTTACATGCCATAACCTGCCTGTAGGCCTGGTGTAGCTGCAGTTTGCAGTATTTAGTACCAGTATGAGTCACCAGGAGGCATCAAGGGCAGCCAGGTAAGGTTGTGCTATGTGTGGGTGAGATGGCAAAGCTAACGAAGTCATGGGCAGTTCTGGTGGCAGCGGGCGATTCCGGGATGGCTGGCACCCCTCAAAGGCCTTTCTCCTGGTCACTGCCTCATCTCACCCACCTCCCTTCTTCCCTCTTTCTCTCTCTCTCTCTCTCTTTTTCTCAGGGTCAACCGTGTTGACAGGCACAGCCCATGTGGGATTAATACTGTATCGTCATCAGGGTTTTGTTGTGGTTTTTTTTATGGGAAATTCCAGATGATCAGGAGAATTACGGAATAAGTTATTTTCTTGCAATGTGTCCTGGTTTTACAGGAACTGGGCAGTTGTCCAGCGGAGGATTGATGTGATGTTTGTGATATGCTCTGTGTGTGTGAGACCTCTAATTGTTCGAAGAAACCATTTGCATTGTGAATAATGCCCATAAAACTGAGCCAGGGCTGTGTTTTCGACTCTGGAAATTCATTCAGATGCCCTCCTCTCTGGTCTTTTTGTGACGCCTACGGTAGGAGCCCCTTTGAAGGTGTGAGCAGTGTAGCCGTGCCTCTCAGTATGTCTGCCTGACACCCAGGAATGCGGTGCTCATTGTGAAGGCCAGGCACAGCGGTGTGACTGCTGCAAGGCTGAGTGGGTGGCTGGGGTTTGCGGCCCGGGAGCGTGGCACCGTGGTTTGGCATCTGTCCTGGTCATCCTTATATCCGCCTTTTTCAATGCTGATTCATGCCTGGAACTCAAGAACCAATGAAGAACGCAAAGATTGGGCACTCGTTTCTACGCCTTCGAGCTTGGCTTCATTTGCGGTCCCTTCTTCCTGTTTAATTCCTTGCTTTCTGTAAAAGGCCAGCGATCAGGCAGTGGCAGGCCTGAGATGGGGGAATGCAGGCCTTTGCTAGGATTCTGTTCCTCTCCCTGCCTAAGAAGGCTGATGAGATTAATCTGATACGGAGGCTGCTGCTTTTCACTCCAGGATCCGGCTCTCGTTTCAAGGGAATGAGAACGTGGCTTTTTCTAAAGTGTGTGTGTGTGTGTGAGACCATCGTGCATTTCTGCCCACTTAAAAATTCCTCCCCTCCTCATTGGTTCATTTAGCCATTTGTTGGACTTACTGGACGGCAAACACTTATGACAGAAAGTTTGCTCCTCCCAAACTGGAATGCAAGCCTCCCTTTGTCATCCCGAACTTCGTTTAGTCACAGAACGTTCCTCTGATGTAGTCAGCGGCCCTCTGTGGCTCAGTGCATGAAGGCAAATCGTCATCCTCCTCCTAAGTATGTCATGTTCAAACAGACCCTTGTCAGACTGGCAGAAATTCCTTTGCCAGGAATCACGGAATTCATAACTTGCTCCGTAGCTGTATCTCTAGCTCCCTCCTTTGGTAGAAAACGAGAAGGACGCAGAGTGAATATGGTAAAAGGACCAGCCAATAGAGGTAAAACGGTAGTGGTTCCTCATAACACAGCGTTTTTCTTTCATGCTTTTCAATGCTTTTTAAACCAAGTGGTCATTTATTGGCCACCACGACATCTTCGCACTCTGCACATGCTGTAAGGTTGACTTGTTGGCTACACGGGTTTGTTTCGATTGTAGTGATTCTTAGAACCCTTGTTTCCTCCTTTGCCAAATCTCCTGGCTTTCCTAGTCCAGATTGTGCCCCAGTAGATGGGGGGGGGGTTTCAGAATACACCCATCTTGCGTATTACGTTTGAATCCCTCCAAAAGCTTGACGTGCTACATACCTCTCAGCCCTCAGGTTTGGCCAAGGCCGCCGTGGGGAGGGGTGAATCCATGAAGACTGATGTGATGAAGGAGTCTCTTAGCATTAAAGAAGGGGGTGAGTAACAGTCTCAGTCGTATCCCTAATTCCGCAGGTTGTACGACTCCTGAGCCATTCAGGAATTTCTTGGTAGTTATGATCTATATCTCTCTAACCCTTCAGCTAAGGATGACTTGGCAGTGGACAAGCGAGGACATGCCCCCAAGAACGAGAAGGAGGTGAATGGGATCTGTGAAAGGCCGGAGCTTGGAAAGGGCCACCAAAGCTCTGGGCCCCACCACCCTCAGGATGGCAAGGCAGGGAGGCAGTCGGAGTGCAGCCCCCGGGCCCGTTCCAGTGACAACGGCCTGCCAGAGAGTGAGGCGCCGCACGGCTCCGTAACCGGCAGCAACGGCTTCGTCCTGGGCAAGCAGCAGCCAGAAGGGGGTGCCCCACAGAGGACTAGCGGGTCACCCGTAGGTGGCGCTTTGGTGGGGCACGCCGCCAAAACACTGCCTCCGTCCTCAGTGCGGGCCCGGAACACGGGATCCATAAAGACTGATGGGGGCACGGGGACGGGTACGGCCACGGACAGCCGGGCGGAGTCAGAGACTAAAAATGGCACGAGCCAGGACCCTCCGCCAGTGACTATACACCGGGCTCGCAAAACCATGGCTAGACCAGCCTCCAACCAGCCAACACTAAAGGTAACTCCAGTCAGCATCCTTCACAGAGTGCGCTTCTGACGCGTTGATGGGTGGTCCAATCGAACAACAGAAACACTCACATTCCTGATAATATTGTTATGGTCATGATGCTGGTAATTGGCGTAGTAATGAAACTGGGAGACTTAAAGGTATTAGGTTTGGGTGGCATTTTATTTTTCATGCCATCAGACCATCAAGACCACAGTGTATGGTATTCTGACAGTACTTTCCAAAGCAGCACTATTCCTGTATTGCGATACCTTGGCGATCAAATGTGCCGCGACGTGGTGGCGCTGGTGGCTGGGAGCCCAATGATAAATATCGCCATATATTGTCACCCAGATGTCATGATAACACTGAACACCCAAAATACCACAGTATACTGTAATATTGCCCAAGCCTAGAAGGTGTATGTTGGGGGTGCAGTAGTAATCAGTTTATGGTTCGTTACAAACCTTGGTTTTAGATTCATACTTTCGGTGGAATTTCAGTACAGCAGGAAAAACAAAATTTGAAATAATTAAAACTGTGAACAAATAATTAGGAAGAGTTCTAAACCAAAGGCAATGTGTCTGTTGATGTGTCTGAATAACAACCTACGAGACACAAATTGTAAAAATAAATTTTTAAAATCAAACATGTAACCTCAACAATCATAGTGAATTAGATCCCATCTAAACTCTGTTCTGTTACTGAGTACGGTCCCATATCTGCCGCAATAAACACCCAAATAGCCATAATTATGATTTTTTTTTTTTTTTTTTTTTTTTTTAAAAGCCTGGTTTGAATTTCCTGGCAATGGTGACTTATGTCCACGGGGAGGCTACCTCGCGGGGGCAGTTTCGGCCTAGCCCCAGTCGCATACACACTCGGACGATTTCATCTCCGATAAGTTAGCAAGTTGCATGTGTTTCCAGCAACATATCCAAGTTTGGCATAACAGACATTCCTAGTTCTCTCTAGTGTTGGTGTAATTTACCGGGAAACCGAAACATTACAAAACCACTGATTTAGGGCTGACTAACTGGCATTAGCAGTAACCAACTTGCCACCACAATTAGCATAATATTTTCCGTGTTGAACATGTACTTGTGAATTTAGGTTCCAGCTGTGACAATAAATGTATTTGTTTCATTTTCCTCACTGAACCGAAATTGATGCACTGAATGGTGCACAATGAATGCATGTACCAGTACAGCTTTAGTGTATGTTTTGTAGCTTCTTCCCCTGTCAGGTTTTTCCTGTCTAGTTTGTGATTTGTGCTGATAAAGGAGGTTGTGCTGCTGTCATGACTGTTGATGTTGATATACATTTTACTGGGCACCAAGCTGTCCTCAACAATCTAGTCCTTTAAGCTTGGATGCAATATGTTTTTTTACATTTGAGTCTGTCCACCCATATCACGGACTGAAACATCCACTGGTATCCTGCAAAATTTGCTGCTCACCATGCTAACGAGTTTTGATTTGGTTCTAGACCAGGAAGCTTGGTAGGATGTGAGCTTGTAACCTGAAAAGTGTTTGAAGAGTTTGAATCCCAGCGAGGGATACAGTACATTTGAAAATTAAATGTATCTACATCAGTGTTTCCCAACTCAGGCCAAGTTTTTGCTCCCTCCTAGCTCCCAGCCAATCAGGAACACCGAATACCTGGTACTGGTGTGCTGGGAGCTGAGGCGAAGCAAAAACGTGGACTGTCTGGTGTTCCCCAAGGACTGGGTTGGGAAACGCTGATCTAGATGATTTTGTGGGTAAAAATCATTGGTCGCCTGTGTAAAACAATCACATGAGTCAGTGAATGTTTGTTTTAAAATGGTATACTGATGTTCTGTCGTGGCAGAACTTACTGTTGTATCCACATATTTTCATCTGCTGATGCTACTTAAAAATAGCACAGTGAATCCTTTCAAGTGATATTTTCTCATTTAAAGCATTAGCTACCTTCACTCTGAATGGCTACTATAAGAGTTACCTAGCAAAGAGCCAAAACCAGCCCTGTGCCAAAATTTTAAATACCAATTATGGGAAAAGAAAAACCACCCAAAAATTTAATAAAGCATTTTTCTTTTAGTTTTGCATCTGCTGGCCATCTGACAATGCAATACAGATCACGATACCGGAGTTACGATTCATCACTCATATATCGCGATATATTGCGATTCTGTATGAGGTGATATTATTTTTTTTTTATCTAACTGTAGAAAAACTATAATGGTATAATGAAGACCATGTGCATACAGATTAGAGCTCGACCGATATGGGGTTTTCTATAGCCGATGCTGGGTTAAGGGGGACATTTAAAGAGGTTTTGTGCAACTGACTTGATTTTAACTTAAATCTTAACTTGGTCTTTTTGTGCAACCGGCCCCAGAATGTCAGCCATTCTGTTCTCTCCCAGGACTATTATAAAAGTTCTGGCTGGGGTCCTGCACAGGCAGCAGCATGGGTCATGTGTTCAACAGCAACTGGGGGTGCCGGCATGTTAAAGAATGCCAAATATCGGCCCGATATATCGGTCGACCTCTAATACAGATATAAGCAAAACTTTTACTTCAGGTAAACAAGTTCAGTGCATACAATTTTTAAGCATCCACTAATGTATTTCTTTACCTAACTTGAGCCCTGAGTTATTTTTTTCCAACGCAGTCATATCTATCAGAATTCTTAGTTCTCACAGGTCTTTACTAAGAAACAAAACCTTGACTAGAAAGGCTGATTTGTTCCACTGCGTGAATCAACGCCATAAGTACGGTGAGGGAGTGCACCCTACACCACAGCCTGACATGTGACTCCCCAGAAATGTAACGACATGTCGTGGTAACACAGACCACAAGGACTGTGATTGGTCCACTTGGAAGAGTTCTTTTCTCTTTTTATATGTATATAGGAGCGAAGAATGTGTACACCCAGGTGTACTTAGATTGGTGAACTGAAGAGTTTTAACTGACATAAAATGAGTGAGAGACAACACACAATTGCTTTGTTTAGTGGTATTTTCAATCTTTGTAAAAACTGTAAATACTTCCAGATCATCTCCCCCTTATGTTCTTACACACCTCCTGCTGCAGAGGGTATGCGCATGACGTCACAGCAGGTAGACGTCACACCCACTGAGTGGCAGGGTCAACGTTCAGACTGAATGCAGTAAAAAACACATCTAAAATGGGAAGGGGCTATTGTGCGATTTGATTGTACAAATCGATTTAACAAGAAATAGGGGACTGCTAAAAACTAAGCATATGTCAGACATGGATCAGTCACTTGGCCGATACCCAATCCGTCTAATGGGTATGAATTGGTACCTCTAGTTGCAGTTTCGGAAGGTGGAACTGTATCGCTTCCCAACCCGCCTCCACAGATGTAGCCTGTTGAGCTGTCAGTTATGCTACTAATGCTGCGAAACACCATAAAACATGTAAATCACAAAATTACTGTGTATTTTGTGAATATGACACACCTATTGCCACCTATTGTCTTCCAGCTGTCTCACATGATTTTTTTGGTCCAGTCATGAGCGAGTGATCACACCTATGGTAAAAGCCAGGCTAGTTTCATTGGATAACAGCCCTGAGATTGCAGAACCCCATCACATTCAAGTTTTGGGTATCCAGTAGAGTAGAGGTGGCAGTTGTGTCCTAGACAAAACGCGCCATTTTTCGTAAGTGCAAGCGCAGGTCGGAAGACATCATCCCAACATGGACCTCAGTGGTGTATGAAAGATTACTGAAACCCAGAAAATTTTTCCCCATTTTTTTTCTTCACCCATCCCATCCCCCCCTCCCAAAAGAAAAGAGGCATGAATCAAACCATGGCTCCAAAAATGACTTCCCTGATTTTATGTAAAGATTGTTCCAAACTTACAACCTATGTGACTTACGACAACTTGCACATACAACTGAAGTGTGCTTTTTTTTTTTTTTTCTTTTTTTTTTAAGGAAATGTGTATGTACACCACGGGACAGTACTTTACTGCATAGTAGCATGGCCATCTCGGGCTCATGCATATCTCCTGGTCTCATTCTCACACAAAAAACCCAGTTCCTGTTTTTGGCACATGGCGTGTCCACCAGAATGGTACCCAGTCATTAGTTGGGGGCAGTCTGTATTCAACACTTAAGTCTTTTGGCAAAAGGCTTCAGTGTTTGGCATTTGATTTCCTTTATTAGCCAAACCAACTTGATGGTAATCCCCCCCCAGAGAGATGATACGTGATAATCAGTAGTACTCAAATAGGGTTAATTTTAATATAATGCGAATGCTTCCACCTCTGAAACCTTTGGTTAAATGCCTGTATTTCTTTAAAAGTCCATGGCTGGCTGCAAAAGGTTTGTAAAAAAAAAAAAAACAATGAACACGTGGAATTGTCTAGTTGCGAGTTGCTCATTTAGAACAGGGGCGTGTTTTAATCAGCCAGTTCTTCATAAAGGCCTGTGAACTGTGTCGTTAAGCATCTTCTCTGTCCTCCAGCTTCTAAACAGGGAATCCCAAGAACCAAATGGCGCAAAGGAAGAGACTCGGACTGGATTGGAGGCAGGGAAGCCTCCCCCAGCTCTACCCCCCCAACCTCAGCTACCTCAGAGCCAAAGCGATGCACCGACGCCCCCCAGCAAGCCTCAGCCTGGTCAGACCCCGCTTGGATCCCCCCTCCTCTGAACCCCCCCCCCCCCCACCCTGAGTCCAACATTCCTGCAGCTTTCCTTCGTCTTCCTTGCTTGGGTTGCTCTCTACAAGAATTACCTGGTTTGAAGAGCTGTTTCGGCTTCTAGGCCCCATGTTCTATACTCACGATTTGCCATCACGTCAGACCTAACTAGCCGAACTAATTCTAGTTCTCCAATCAGTAGGTCGATTTAGATGGAGGCAGACCTAATGACAATAACTAGTCAGATTATGGGGAACTGCTCGTTTTTTTAGGGAGTAATTAAAGGTGTTTTTGCGTTCTTAAGTTGAAGTAGGGAAATGTCTTTATTCTCTCTCACACCGGAAAAAAAGTTTGGGATTGCCAAATTATTTGTTGTGTGTTTTGTGTCGCAGAGGAAATATTCTTTGGCGAATTTTAAGCGGCTCATGTACTTCCCATGTGGCTTCCAAACCAACGTCTTCCTGTTTATGTAGGGAAGGAAGCCTCCTGCCGCAGAAGGCTAACGGGGGAGCCGTTTCGGCTAGCTGTGCTTAGTATTTCCGAGGGCGCCTTCTCCACACCAAGTGGAGACCCCCCCTCAGTCCCTTAACTCCACCCCCCCCACCCCGCTGTCCCAGCAGCCACTGCCGCCTCCCGGAAAAAAAAGAGGAAGATGGGAACGTACAGTCTCGTTCCCAAGAAGAAAACCAAAGTATTGAAGCAGCGCTCCGTGCTGGATCTGTTCAAGGACCTGTCGCGGAAGGCCATCCATGCCCAGGTCAGGCCCTGCTCGACCAGCGCCGTGGTTCGGCGCTTTCTGAGGCTTCACAGGACATACTGCGAGTGTGTGCCGCATGTGTCCTAGGGCTTTTCCAGTATTGTCTTAAGACACAATCTGCGCCTTGAAAGAGCTCTAGGCATGTTTCCTTCAGCTGATGGCTTCAAGAGAATTAGTCTGGGGAAAAAATTATTGGGAGGTGTGTCAGGAGATTTTTTGGAACCGTGTGGCCTTAACCCACACAGAACATTGGCTTATCAATTAAGGGGTCAGGGTATTAGTTCTTGAGTTTGGGGCATTACTAATGAAACGGAGGCTCGTGTTGCGTCAGCTGAGTCATAGTCAATCTGCTGTTGGCACTCACCAGCAGAAAGGGCTCCGGGTGAACGGAGAAAGCGCCGAAAACGAATCTGAAGAGGAGGAGTCCGAGGACGGTGAAGACTCTGAGGAAGAGGACGAGCAGGTCGGCGACGAGGCCGGCGCCATTTCCCGAGAGGAGCCAGGAGCCGCAGACGCCACTCTTCAGGTCGGTTCGCCTGGAGCGAAATCTGCATGCTCCTCCTTTGAGGATCCTGGGCCAGCTAAGGTCCTATGGTACAGGCTGGAAATGAGACTCCTTCATTCATACTGTATTCATATACACCGATCTATGAATGGAAAAACACTGTGCTATCCACATTCTGGATGTTATATTAGATAACATCGCCAGGTGCTGTAATGGACTGGACATGCTCTGAACCATGTTATGAATGTTCCAATGACACTGATTTTGGGTCATAATTCTGAACAAAGGGGCAGCTCATAGGGGAACAGGAGTCTGAGGAATCTGGTGAAGACGAAGGAGAGGAAGAGGGCAATGACTCAGACCTGGTAATATTTCACGAAATATGCTTCAGTACAGACCTGCTTGTGATCAGAAGGTTGCCGGTTTAGATCCCATGGCTTCAGCATTGGGTTACTTAAGCAAGGTCCTAGTCGATGCTCCTTTCTCAGTTGTATGTCACTTTGGATGAAAGTGTTTGCAAAAAAAAACAATATGATAAATGGTAAAATGTGTAAAAATTGTGCATTGCATGCTTGACCAGTCTGTGTGCGTCTGTCTGTTGTGTTTACTGATAAAGCAGAGATTAGGGCTGTTTTTGCACGGTCTCCTTAAACCAGCGCCACAAAAACCAGAAGAAGCGCTTGAAATGCGGCGCTGGTTTCTGGGTGCCTGGTGTTATAACGTCTCGCCCCATGGCCCTGCAGAGCTCGGAGTCCAGTCAAAAAAAACGGATGAAGAAGAAAGGAAAAGGCGATAAGCCCTGGCTCCAGACGTCCAGGAAACGTAAGAGGAAGAAGCAGTCAAAGGCCGAGGGCCTCCCAGGTATGTCCTTTTGATAAACCCTGCTGGTTAATGGTGTGTGTAAGTACGTATGGAGTGTGTAAGGCTGGCTGCTACGCCCCCTGCTGGCTCCCTACTGTGACCGTATGGGGCCACAGATAAGCTTCACAGGAAGCAGGTGAGGACTTCCTGTTTGAGGGCTACATTGTGGATCCCTTGAGGGGAAACATTAGTGTCAGTAGGTTTTGGATATGGCCGCCCCCCCCCCCCCACTAGCCAGCAGTACACAACGTCCCCTCCTTAAATAGCATATTTAGTAGCATGCCAGTTTTATTTGCACTTAATTTCAGTCTGCAATTTTCATCTTTGTGTGTTCATGCCATTAGCTAGAAGTATTGTTTGTTGATGTGATTCTGAACTGGATTATAATTGAGTCTTACGGATCTGTCTCTCAGTCTGAGATTAAATTGACTGAATATCTGTGTAAATGTTGCCGAGTTCAGAGAAGGTGTGGATTTGAGTGGGTTTTCTACAGTGACTGTGAGGTTCATTATTATTCAGAGTATTCTTTTTTGGAACTTTAATTTTAAAGTGCCAGACTGGCAGGGCTGGCCATGAGATGAGGGGTAATTACACAGCCTGTCAGGCTGCTGACAGGACCCTGTAGATCTGGGAGCAGCTTCTCTGCAGACATGTCTTGAGCTGCTTGGTTGGCTTGGCTTTCACACCATAGGTTCATATATGTCTTGCCTTTAGTCTTCATTACTACACACCACTTACCCTGTACGTTTTTGGAATATGAAAATAAAATATTCACATCCGTCTCACTTCTATGGAGATTCTTGGGGTGTAAATTGAAAGGAATTCTGGGTTATGTGGCGTGTCTTGGTTCCAATAAGCCAGGAAGGCTTCTGAAGTTTTTTTTTATGGTTTTGGATACTGTGGTGACCTCTGCCACATACTTTGGTTCAAACAGGTAATGAGGCGGAGGTCCAGTCACAAATAAGCCCCAGTAAGGAGTACACTGAGGTGCCTCTGGTCTCCTTGAACCTGGAAGTCCATGAGGAGTTTCTTGTGTCCCAGCAATCAGGTGAGGGGCTTCAGGGTCTTTGTTTCTATTGGCTGTCTTTGTAGATTCAGTATAAATATAAACAGTGGGTACAGTCAAGACTCTGTTGTCCTTGACACACCTTTGGGGTTATGTGTATTATCTTTTGCTAAAAGGAGGACCCACTGTGTAGATTTTTGTTGCAGACAATCAAGCTTCATTGGGTGGTTAAAAAATACTGACACAGGGGAGTTGCATGCCTTTAAAAGTTAAGGCTCAAGGTAAAAAATCCTACCTTAATAGTAGGTCTTTATTCAAAGTATACAACCAAAATATTCCGTTTTAGATGCACTAAACAAACCAGTTGGTAACTATAATTTGTTTTTGCCAAATTGTCTATACTGTGGTCTCCAAATGGCTGTGTATACTTTAGAAGGATGTAAATCTTACTACTGCTGATCATGACCTCTTTACTCATCTGACCAAATGATCTATGGATATACTTGGTGGGAAGGGCTCCCCCTGGTGGTGACTCAAAACACCATTGCGTAACAGACTGAAGAATCTGGAAATTTGTCATGCAGTGCCTTGAACCTTATTCTGTAATTTAGTCAGATGAAAATGTTGCACATTGCTTGGGTTTTCTGTAAGACTGAAATATGAGTCTGTTAGAGAGCAGTTTAAAGTCCCTTGGTGATTAGAATGTTTCTCTTATCTGGATCTTTGATTTGCTGCTTTGGATTGTCTCTGGGTGTCATCTCCTTGTTGAGTTTTCAAAGAAATGCTTGTTGGCCAGTAGCCTTGCTTTGGCCTTCTTCCTTACAGAGTGAGAGTAAGCATTATTTTTTACGTCCAGGTCTGCCTGGGGGTCCGGGGGGTGGGGAGACAGACCTGGTCCAGGAGTTGCCCCTGTGTAGCTGCCGCATGGAGACGCCAAAGAGTCGCGAGATCCTCACACTGGCTAACAGGAAGTGCATGGCTACAGAGAGCGTGGATGGGCAGGTAGGTTAGACTCTGCAAATGTAATTACCACTCTGGTTTTCCCTCTCGAACGTAGAACCCTAGTCTACTCATTCCTTGTTAATAAACACAACAACCAGGAACAGGTCCTAGTTTTTATGCAAATTAACATACTTCTCACCTGGTAGCTAAGCCGCTGTCTAAGCAGTGTGACGAAGCATGAGATGATGCGGCCCTCCAACACGGTACAGCTTCTGGTCCTGTGCGAGGACCATCGGGCCGGCATGGTCAAGCACCAGTGCTGCCCCGGCTGCGGCTTCTTTTGCCGGGCGGTAAGTCGACATCTCTCGTGGGCCCCTTTCTAGCTTCAGGCATTTTGGGGGGTGGGGGTCTTGTCACATGGGTGTAATAGTGCCCAATTTTATTGTCACCTTGACATATGGCTCTTCCAGTGTTTCTGAAATGACTGTAGTGAAGCTTCTGGATTTGACAAGAGACCCTCCCTCAATGTGGGAGGTTGAGCTGGTGGCGGGTCGTTAACTCCCACATCTTGGTTTGTTTATGTTGGACGGTGAAGGGGACCTTCATGGAGTGCCAGCCGGACAGCAACATCTCTCACCGCTTCCATCGGGTCTGTGCCTCCGTGCTGAAGGGCCAGACCTTCTGCCCGCACTGTGGCGAGGATGCGGGCAAGGCCAAGGAAGTCACTATCGCGAAGGCAGACACAACCTCCATGGTACCCCTCTCCCCAGGCCTGAAGATGCCCACTGTGTCGGAGGGCAAGGCCGACACCACCACTGGGGGGTCAGTCTCTACTGCACTTCTCACGTTGTAAAAATATTGTTTACTGTTATTACTGTCGTGTCGTCTTTGAGGCTGGAGCATTTAGCCGAAAAATGCCTTTCTCCCCCATCACAGCCCAGCTCACGTGCCCTTGTCTATTGACCAACGAGCAGACAGCTCTTTGCCAAGAACCCCAGAAATGTCTGACACTCAGTCACCTGGGTCCAAGGCCGCCGTGGCCATGGGCCTGGGGGCCGGGTTGGCGCCTGTGCCAGGACCACCCAAAGAAACTCTGGAGAGCATACTCCTTGCATTGGATGCAGAGAAGTAAGTCCGAAATGCTTTCATGGCAATGGTCACTTCCCATACAAGATGCATACTCCGGATGTTTGGTCATCCAGCTTCCTGAAAATGTTGTTCTGTAGGTGGGAGTAAAAAAATCTCATGAAGATTATTCCTAAAGTCTTATTTTACCTGCTCTGTTCCAGGCCTAAGAAACTGAGATTCCACCCAAAGCAGCTGTATATCTCAGCCAAACAAGGGGAACTCCAGAAGGTCATGTTGATGCTAGGTAGGCTTTTTTTTGGAGGGGGGGGGGGGTAAGGTTGTCCTCAATCATCAAATTATACTGGAGAGCAGAAGAAGTTATCCCCTCTAGTCCTTCCATCTCAAGGACTCCGTTTCTTTGCCTTAGTGGATGGAATAGACCCCAACTACAAAATGGAGAGCCAGAGGAAGCGCACGCCTCTGCACGCAGCTGCCGAGGCAGGACATCAGGAAGTCTGCCACCTGCTTGTCCAGGTGATGCTTTCGGATCAGAAGTGTGGTGGCTCTACTAAGGCTCTGGATTTGGATTTAGTTTGTTAGATTTTTGTGTCAACAGCATGCATCAGACTTATTGCCATTGCTACCCTGGTCTGTGTTCCTAAAGGAGCTTATGTGGGCTGTAAAGAGAAGTAGGAGGCTGAAGAGTAGCTTGACCCATTCTTTCCTAGGCTGGTGCAAACCTCGACATGTGTGACGACGACCAGAGAACGCCTCTCATGGATGCCTGTGAGAACAACCACTTGGAGACGGTCCAGTATCTTCTCAGGGCTGGTGCCATCGTCAGCAGCAAGGTCATTCCTGACCCACCCAACTCGTTGCCCGTTCATATCTTTATACAGCAATGAGCTGCAGTTCCCTAGAACCTTTAATGACCCTCTGAGGGTTATTTAATTAGCAACATTAAGGAAGGCTTGCTGACTTTCAGTGGGTCCTCATTCAGCTGTAATGGGTGTTTTTCTGTAGCATGTTATTCTCGAGTAATGGGACCGTCCGTTTTGCAGGATGTGGAAGGCTCCACGTGTCTGCACCTGGCTGCTAAAATAGGACACTATGACATTGTACGACACCTACTGGATACCTGCTCGATAGACATCAACTGTCAGGTGGGGAGATGTTCTGTCACCTTCATCCTTGTTGCTGGTGTGTGCGGTGGTCCTGGCTGCTGGGTAGTCCCCCCATACGTCTCTATGTATGAAGCCATCGCTGTGCTTCAAAGTTTGGCCTAAACTCAGCTGCCGTTCCTTCATTGAGTTTCATTGATTGATTTCCCCCCCCCCCCCTTTAATTCTGTTAATTTTCAGAAATGCAAATCTCAGTGGACTCCTTGACTAATTTTAATAGTAAATGCATGTAATAAAAAAAATTTGACTATGCAAAAAAAAAAAAATTTGTTATTGTTTTATGTTGCAATAGACAGCTGTGAATTGACATGGTCCATTTCAGGATGACGGCGGCTGGACTGCCATGATCTGGGCCACGGAGTACAAGCATGTAGACCAGGTGAAGCTGCTGCTCTCCAGAGGCGCTGACATTAACATCAGAGACAAGGTCAGTCAGGATTGATCAAAGCGTTTTCTGCATATTCTGCTGATCTCGCTCATTAGTTGCTGGTTTCTTCTGTCCACTCATTCAAAGATTGATACTCAAATTTTTATCATTACCATAGAGTCCTTACCCCACACCCATAAGAGGGTCTTACTGAGAGTTTATTTTTTAATTTTATTGTTTTATTTGTAATATATATGTTGTGGCCTTTTAGTTATTTATGCAGCTCACAGTTGATTAAAAGTCAGATTATTTAGCCTGCCCAAGGCCTTCCAGACTACACATTAATGATCGCTGTGGTGGCTGGGCACAGGAGGAGAACATCTGCCTGCACTGGGCGGCCTTCTCGGGCTGCGTGGAAATCGCCGAGCTCCTGCTGGGCGCTAGGTGTGATCTCCACGCTGTCAACATGCACGGCGACTCACCCCTTCATATTGCGGCCCGGGAGAGCCGGCTGGACTGCGTGACGTGAGTTTCAGCTGCCCTCGGAAAATACCACTTGGATGTGTTATGTATTTTAGGAAGCGCAAGTGCATAGTTCCGTGACTATTTCATGTGGTGTAACCCATTAAATATCATTTCCCCACCTAACCACTTGTAGGCTCTTCCTGTCACGTGGTGCCAACGTGAACCTTAAGAACCGCGAGGGGGAGACCCCCTTGGAGTGCTGTAGCCACAACTCCAAAGTATGGAGCGCCCTTCAGACCAACCGGAAGCTGAAGGAAGCGGCAAGCACCCAGCCCCTACAGGAGGAGAAGATCCTCAACAGGTATATCTGTGATTCCTCTTACCCAATAAAACATTCGTCTTTTGTCTGTCTCTTTCCCCTTTTATTTTTTTATTTTTGACCTGTTCCGTAGGGGGTTAGATAATCTCTTATATTTCAGCAGGTATGACTCAATGTGTATTTTCTGAAAGCACCTAAATGTCCTGTTCATTTAGATCATACTCTTAAAAAAAAAAATACAGCCAAAAACTCCTCTGTTCAAACAAGGATTTGTCATAAGGTAGCAAAGCATGAACATGTTATGTAAGTCCTCTCCTTTTGTCTGTGAACGTCACTCATTCCAAACACCAGGGACATTGCACGTGGCTACGAGAAGGTCCCCGTTCCATGTGTGAATGGGGTGGACGCAGAGCCCTATCCTGACAACTATAAATACGTCCCTGTCAACTGCGTCACCTCGCCTATGAACATCGACAAGAACATCACTCACTTGCAGGTGGGTGGCTTTGGCTGTGTGCTGGCAACCCTTCCCGTAACTGAGCAGAAGTATATCTGGGAGATATTCAGTCTTGTGATGTCTCCAGATTTTGGTTTGGTTTAATTTCTATGTTGGTATACCCCTAGTCCTACTCCTACCAGTGTGTTAACTTTCTACAAGTGCATTTCTTTGCATGTGTTAAAATGTTTTGGCTTAGAGTTACATATTTTGCACTTAATTTAGCATTCAGTAGATATTGCCCTACTTTTGGAAGTTTGTGCTGACTCTACCTCAACCTGCTGTGGTCAATAGTACTGCGTGTGCAAAGATGACTGCTCCTCCACCAGCTGCATGTGTGGACAGCTCAGCCTGCGCTCTTGGTACGACAAGGTGCGTCTTGCCGCCAGTCGTTACACCATGTGGTTGTTGCAGTAGTTCTCCTCAGACTGGCTCAGTGTTCATGTGAGCTCTGCCCCGAGCTGATTTGAGCCTCTTGTTTTTATACAGGAGGGACGTCTCCTTCCGGAGTTCTGTCGTGAGGAACCACCGCTCATCTTCGAGTGCAATCATGCCTGCTCCTGCTGGAGGAGTTGCAAGAATCGCGTGGTCCAGAATGGCCTGAGGTACCTCTAGGGCGAGGAGTGTGCACTTGTTACCAAATAGCTTCTGGTCCCCGTGACTTATTGCCAGCTGCTGTTGCACCAATGAGATGCAAGACCTACAACACAAGAGGCTCCTGATCATCTCCGTCTGCAGTCCTGGCATTGCCTAAATGGATGCCACTATTAGCCGTGTGATCTCTCATGTCTTGGGTAGCAGGTGGTATGGTGATTCCAGTTACATGGTGTCCAGCTGTTTTGTGGATGACTTGGTAGCACCAGCTTTGACGTGATGCCTTCAGGTCCCACCTCTCGGTCTTATAGTGATGGTGGTTGGAGTTTGAGTGTCTGCATGGTTGGGTGTTCGACATGGCATGCTTATCCTGAGTCACTAAGAAGGCCAGATCAACTACGAATGGCGGAATGTCAAACCAGCCCCCACCCACTTCCGAAGGCGATCTGGGTCAAAATGTAATACAGGAAGTTAGAAGTTTCATAAGTGGGGGTGGGGGTCTGTGGATGGTGCAGTGTTCATGTAACGTAATTAGACCCCTATGATTTTAAACACGTTCTCCTTCTAGGATGCGGCTACAGCTCTTCCGGACAGCAAAGACTGGTTGGGGAGTCCGAGCCCTTCAGGACATCCCCCAGGGATCCTTTGTCTGCGAGTGAGTCCCATAGATTGTCCTGTCGATCATAAAGGACAAAAGAAATTTTAGATGAGAGAAATGTTTGGGGTTTTGTGGTCTCATACTGATAATGCATGTACCATGGGTTAATGTGGTCCTTCCTTTAACCATTTATATATGCATAGGAAGTTGTAGTGCATACACTGAACAAAGAAGTGACATTTCATATTTTGATTTTTATCTGGAGTCTGGAATAGATTTCACGCACACTGCAGCTGTCAGCCATTTTCCGATCGCAGTAGCAACACCTAATCCTGATCGACGGCGATTTTTGGGCCTATGAGAAGTCTGTCTGGAACCACTGGCTTTCAAATGGGCTTTTGTTAACAAAAAAAACCCATTCGACTCAAACTTTAAATGGAATAGTTTGCATAAACCGGCAATGACCAATACTTTGTATTATGGCTGAAACTCGTCTCTGGTTTCCATCACGGCTCTAGTTGTACGGCTGGGCCTGTTTAGTTATCCTTTAAATGTTCCGGTTGGGGCCAGCTGGGTGTCATTAGGCTAGGTCACTGTTGATGTAGGTGGTTATTTAATATGACGTCACTGAAATTTTTGCTCCCAAACCCCAGGCATGTGCTGTTAACACAATTTTGAGTCCGGTTTATTTGTAATTCCCATGAACCTTTGGTATTGTGGGAATGTTAAACACAGATGGTGCGATCCTGGCTGAAAATTACAGAAATAGAAAATGCAACTAAAAACAAAATAAGCACCCTTTATAGATCTCAATCACAGCAAATGTAGGGAACTTTATATATATGTATTGTTATGGCCTGAACTTCTCAGTTTGTTTTGCTGGGGGAGAGAATTGGCGAGGATTAATTTTGCTACTTGCAAAATGTTCCACTGAGGGCACCTGTTACTGGGAGTTAGCGCTGATGGCCATGTCGCTCGTCCAATCAGATCTCAGCCATCTGATGTAGCAGCTGTTGAGGTAAAGTAGTTGGGGTGTTGATCTTGGAGGCATATTTAATTTTTTTTTGTTGAATTCTGACCATGTTTTGGCAGTAAGGTTAATAAGATCAGGGTTAAAATTTCTCACATTGACGACAGTAGTTTCTCTCTGGAAAATTTCCAGTCACAAGTGTCGAGATTTTTTTTCCCCCCCCAGTTTTAAAAAGTTCAAAAAGGTCTGCAGTGGGTGACTGTCCCACTTTCTGCAGGTACGTGGGCGAGATCATCACTGACGCCGAGGCCGATGTCAGGGAAAATGATTCGTACCTCTTCAATCTGGACAACAAGGTAACTTTGTCGATTGACATGTGGGTGACCAATTAGATTCTTTCTTTCAAAATGAAATAGCCATTACGTTTCTAATTTAGGTCAGTGTACCCATTTTTTTTTGCATAAACGTGGGGGATAGTCTGTATTTTATTGGATCTTTGGTGCCCTTGGAGGTGAGATTCTCACTGATGCAGAGAATAAATCATCTAAATTTTGAAAAAGAAGGGTTATCATCTTGGATTTATATCTGTAGGACTCCTGGGCTTAAAGCTGCCAGTGAGGTTTGTATCACACTGATCTCCGTCAGATAGCATGGACATGTCTGCCGAGCAGTTTGTACACCGTGACTTTTGCAGACTCCCTCTGTACTGAAGCCTTGCTGGGTGTTTACATGTTGGTTCATTGGCGTCCATCAATTTATCCACTCAGCTGTTGCCCCAAAAACTGCTTAGTGGGCAGGTATACCCTCCCTTCTCCTGTTGAGGTTAAGGGAAGGCCTGCAGCCATGGACTTCTGCCAGGGGCTTTGTGTACCTGTAGGCTATCACTGTCCTGTTATCTCACACTGTTTGGCCTGCGGTTGAAGGGCACCTCCCCAGTGCCCTCGCGGGGTGGGGGGGTCTTGTAGCTCACGCCGACTTGGCTTATTGCTTCTGGTTCAGCTGCCTCATGCCCAGTCCGGGCTTCCCTACCCTGCCACCAAAGAGCCCTCAAAATAGCCTTGCCATTCCTGATTGTCATGGTGATAAATGCGTTGTCATAGGTGAAACTGATTTGGGGGTGGGGAGTGGTGGATTGATGGTTCGGGTACAGTGGTTTGCCCGTTCACTGGTCCAGCCCACAACCGGTTCTTGAGGCCAAATGTTAAATGAACACTAAGTGCCTTGTTTGAAGTTTGCGTTAAATAGCGTTCTGACATGAATCAGAATCGTGCATGTGAGCCATTAGTCTGTGAGCACTTTGTCATTGCACTTTAATATAAAACACTGCATACATAATGTGTTTAGGCGATGTGCGAGTCTTTCTGCTTGGCCCAGCAAGTGGCTAACAGATGCTAGACAAAGATGCAGTCCCATATTAGAGATGGAGTATAAAATTCATGTAAATCTTGAGGACATCTATGCTTGACACTACTGCTTTGAAACCTCTGAACTTTCTGCCAGTTTGGTCTACCCCATTGGTGCCCAAGACTGTCCTCTGCTCAAACACACCCCCTGCAGGTGGGAGACGTATACTGCATTGACGCCCGCTTCTATGGCAACATTAGTCGGTTCATCAACCACATGTGTGAGCCCAACCTGTTCCCTGTCCGCGTCTTCACCACGCACCAGGACCTCCGCTTCCCCCACATCGCCTTCTTTGCCAGCAAGAACATCAGTGCTGGGGACGAGATTGGGTAAGGGAGCTCGAGGAGGGGGCAAAGCCACACAGGACACTTTATGGAAATATAATTAACAAAATATGACTCTCACCTATTGTGGGTTTTTAGTGCATGATTGTTTAACAATTCTGGACTTCTGCAGACATACTTATTACATTCTTAAATGTATCAGACTCTCATTTGTAGTGACTTGCAGTAGAGGGAAGGGTTACAATTTGTGTATACTTCCTGGGGTTTGAACTCACGACCCTTGCGTTGCGAGTGCAGTACTTTTCACCTTGAGCTACAGGAGCTGATGTAGGCTTAGATGGATTACATTTTGTGTTTGACACCCCCCCCTACTTCTTCCTGGGGTCGTCTGCATTCGCTTGCATCTAGCTTTCTGAATTAAAGTGGCCCCTACTGTGTACCCGCACAGGTTCGACTATGGAGACCACTTCTGGGAGATTAAGGGCAAGCAGTTCAGCTGCCAGTGCAACTCGCCGACATGCAGGCACTCTGCGGCCGCCCTTGCCCAGAGGCAGGCGGACAGCATGCCCGGGGGGCAACAGCCTGGCGCCCTCCCCGACACCAGCTCCTCCACCACACCCTCCAGTCCCTGCTGAATCCCACCCCCTCCACCCTGTGGCCCGAGCACCGCCCACACCAGCACAAACCCCTCCCCCTTTCAGCGGGACTCCGCCCTCACTCCACCTTGCCATCATAACAAAGACTCGTTGGGTGCAGTGGATTCTCTCTCACTCTAGACCCTCAAAGTTGCCCCCCCCACTCTGCTGAACGGAACCCTGAAAACTGGAGGCGTGGCAACTTTCCCAGTGAAGATTTCTTTAGTTTCCATGGCATGTGGCGCGAGAAGGCCGTCTCGTATCGTATTGCTTCCCTGTGCAATATCGGTCAAAGTGGGTGGCTTTGTACTTGAAAGCATTTCCTTGGGTAGCAGTTTTTAAAGGGGGAGTGTTTTCCAGGTTCATCATCTCATGAGGTTAATGTAGTTTTCAGTCCTTCCTGGCAGGAATCTGTAGCACTGGATTGGCCCTTAACTTCATAACTTTTCTCTGTTGCAGGGAAATCGGAGACTTCCGATAGGGAATATTCGCGTCCAGGAAATACTGGCGTGTAAGTCAGTGCTTTTTGGTTCCTTGATGGCCAGTTTTAATTTCCCATGGTTTAATTGGACCAATAAGTAGTTAATCATCATGGTCCCCACTGTTATTTATATCCAGTAAACAAGATTTGTAATTGTTTTTTTGGGGGGGGTGGTCCTTTACCATGATTGGTTAATCGCGAAGTTGTGTTATGCCAAGGGATTCCGACATCTCTCATGAAGAAAGCAAACTGCTCATGACAGCCATTGGAAAAAGTGAATTTCCTTGATTAGATTTAATTATTAGGCTAATGTCTTTAGTTACATTTAGTGAGAACTCATGCAGCCCATTATGTTGGGGGGGGGGGGGGGGCATAGTTTTGTGGAGACTGTACTGCCCTGGGTGTCCCTCCTGTGGCGTGCGCTGAAGACTGTTCCGGACGAGCTTTAGAGTGGATCTGGGCGTTGGCCGCCACACTCGGGCTGAAGCCAGCAGGGCAGAGCCACAGCCGCCGGGGGACGCGACCGCGGCCGGCCAGCAGGGAGGATCCATCTCATCAGCGGGGGGGGCAGGAGGAGGACTGCCAAAAGACATGGACGACAAGACTGCACTAGATTTAATACCTTTTTAAAAATGTCTGTACCAATCAAAAACGGCGCATTCCGAGAAGCATGTTTTGTGAGGAAGAGGCACTCGGCCAAGACTAATTCAACATCACTTTTTTTTAATTCCTTGTTGGGGTAGCAGAAGAAACAAGCCTGTCAGAACTCACTGAGGATAACTGAAAATGGTGCTGATATTTTTTTTTATTATTATTATTTTGTATTACTCACCAAGTGAATACAACTTGTAAAATAAGATGTGGAAAAGATTGTGGATTTTTTTTTTTTTTTACACATTTAATTTTACCTCCAGTTTTTCTTACTGTAGTAACTGTAGTTAGCCTATCAACGGTTTCATAATTCTATGTTGACTGTAAAAGTATGCATAATTCTGTCATTTTAAATGTGGTTAGTATGGTTAGTATATTGTAGAATCTTGTGCTAATTCCCACCTATGGCTTACAGCAAAAAAAAAAAAAACCTAAAACGTGCATATTTCTTGACAGTGAAATATGATGCTTGGTCTAACTGGCTGTACCCTTTTTCAATAAAATTACTACTAATAAATCAGATTTATTTACAAAACGCTTAATGTGATGATGTAGCTTTTCACCTTGTTTATGGTCTTTGTGAGAATTCTTCTTAATGAATGGAAAGACATGGAGTTAAGCAGAATTTTCTTGCAAAAATGTAGCTGATGGAACACAGTAACTTACTAAACCCATATATGGCGTGGGATGGTGTGTAATGGTGACCAGTGAGGCTCAGAATTCCCCAGTATGACCTAGTGCAGTCTTTCTCACCCCAGTCCTCAGGGTGCCCCCAGACAGTCCAGAGTGTTCCCAGCTCCCTGCTTTCTGCTCCCAGTATTCTGTGTTTCTGATTGGCTGGGTGCTGGGAGGCAGCAGAAATGTGGACTGTATGCGCAACCCCGAGCGCCGGGTTGAGGAACCCTGACCCAGCGTGTAGCCATTTCACCATAATACGTTTGGCTTCTCACTGGGCCTAATTGTATTCTGGGATCTGTTACACATCCCAGTGGTGGCCGACAGGAACTCAAGGGTGCAAGATTCCCCCTGTACCCGTCCTGGAGGGTCAATCTATGATGTTGTTTGCTCAAACAGACCTTATTCAGCACACCAGCTAATTGCCAGATATAGTAGGTGTGTTTAAGCAGGGAAATCTGCAGACTGGTCCTCCAGGAACAGATTTGGAGGAACTCTGCACAAGAAGGTCCTGTTCTCTTTGCAAGTGAGGTAAGGCTTGTGCTTCAAGGTCTGGTGGATGACTTTAGCATCGAATAGCAAAATTGACAATATGTTTAAATTCTACACGTTATGCTTATTTTGCAGGCATGTTCTGCACCCATTGTGTATATTAACCTTTTTATAAGATAGCTTAAACCAGCAAAAGTGGATCAGGCTCACAGGATGAATATCCATCCATCTTCCAACAGCTAATCCTGGGCAGGGTCATGGTGGTGGGGGCCTGTTGCCTATCCCAGACAGTACAGGGAATAAGACTCCGGTACACCCTAGACAGGATACCAGTCCAGTACAGGGCACATACACATTCACAGTACAAGCTACTGAGACGCCAATTAGCCTGTCTTTGACCATGGGAGAAGTGCATGCAAGCTCCACACAGTAGAGGAGAGATTTGAACTCCCAAAGTGTATTGTGCTCAAGACCCTCCTCTGTCCACCCAGGCTGTGTTTTTTCCCCAAGGGTCTTAATCTGGAGCTTGGTATGGCAACCCACTCAGTACCAACAATTTATGGCTGTACCAGACTCTGTGTTCTTACCACTCATTCATGCTTACAGTTTTGCGTGGTCTAGAGAGCATTTTGTTGGTTCCAGAATTCAAAATCAAAACAGAAAATGTCTTTACGTGCAGAGAGCCGGAAAATAAAAAAAAATAAAAGTGTTTTGTCCATTCTTCAGGAAAATTAAGCAAAGCACGCCCTCTTGATTCCATCTTTGTCGGCTTTTAATTCTCGTGAACCGGTGATAATCGCCCCTTTCCTGATTACCACAGAAGTCGGTAATTGAAGCAGAGTTTTGGCTTTGTTTGGGTTAAAAGCGGGCCCGATGAAGACCGAAAAGCTCTAGGCAGATAAAGTGCCTTTTAAGCGGCTGAGAGGAAGCGGCCTTTCCGCATTCCGCGGCAGACGGACCCTGGCGGCTCCGGGGCACACGCAGGCGGCCAAACGCCGGTGCTCTCCTTCTCTTTGATAGGCGCCTATCGGTAGCAAAATGCACAAGACGACGTCGGAGTATTCGAAATGGGCCGAAAGACGATCTACTTTTGTATATGGTAAGACCACGACTGCAACATCTGGACTGGGGAGAAGTTATTTACATAAAATAAGTCTTGGCACTGATTTATAAGTGCCTTGCAGTCCAATATCACTACTTCCATTCATTTAATATTTAACTATTTAACACAGCCTTTTAAACTTTTTTAATTTGTTGTGCGTTTTTACCACATATGATGTAATCTCCTTTCCTTAATGACAGCATCTCAATGCACAAATCCCACTTACTAGAAAGGTATCCGGTTCAAATTCTCTCTATATATAGTAGTTATTTTATGGAGTTATTGTGTCCAGTAATTTGAGTGTTATTACAAATAAATAAGTAGGCGGAATAATAAAAATGGCGTATATATTCGTCCCATCGAGAGCCCTAAGGGCCAAGATGAAAGCGTGTTAAGTGTATCAGAAGTAAGCTGATAAATCATATGACAGGCGGTTTAAAATGGTCTGTTTTATCCTAATATATCCTTCAAAACAGCAATAGTATCAAACATTCTGATGTGCCAGCGTGCTGTGTTAGTGATTATATGAGATCAGCCGAAATAATTAAGGATGTCCTCCGGCTGTCCTCTCCATCGTCTTCGCGTTATTGTATTTTGTCTAAGCGGCGCACGTGTAAGTTCCCCCTGTTTCGGCTTTAATTAGATTTGGGTCTAATAGAGGTTCCTGGAACTCCGTATTGGCGTTCTAGTCGCTTCGGGATAATTGCAATCATTTCAGCTTGTTCTTCGTTAAGAAGAAAGTAACAAAGCAAGTTTGTTTTTCAAATGTACTGTCAGGATTGAGTTTTGACACGGAAATGTATGTCTTTGAAGTGCAATAAAGTAACGAGATTTATGTGAACATGTCACCATTGAGCAGCCTTACGCACGGCCACCGTCAGCAGCTGGAGGATGCTGACCCTCGGAGCCGAGTACAATTCGTGGTCCCAAAGTGCGGCCACGCCGGGCAGAGAGCAGTCCCGGCGGGGCGGCGTGGAGAACTGCACGGACTCCGACGGCGTCGCCGCGGCGGACCGATCGAGCCCGAAAGCCAGCGGCGACGAGGATCCGCAATACTACAGCAAGGTGATAAAGCTGAAGGAAGATGCCGAGACCTTGCCGGTAGTCGGTGAAGAGAAACAGCGCACCTCCTTGTCTGGGACCCAAAACGCAGAGATGATGAGGCTGGATGAAACTCCTTGGAGTATTGTCGATCTTCATGAATCTTTGCAGGATGAACTTTCCCAACCCGAGCTGTGTTTCGTAAACAGGTAAGATAAGTTTGACAGGCAGGTAAGATTATCTGGATCGTCTTTAAGCACGCGATAATGCTCAGTTTACCTGGATTAAAATTTGGTAGACTTGATCATGATTGATCGTTAAAGTCTTTAATAGTATTTAAAACATATTTAAGCGCTTAGGTTTTAAGTCACTTAGAACAAGCTGTTACTACTTGAGGTACAACTTGGAGTGATGGAGCACAGATGCAAAAATCTCATTGCATATGTCTATTTGGAAGGCACATTTTAAACATCTTCTGAAGAACTCATCAATCCCAGCCCACAAATATCTAATAGGGAGGAAAACACCTACTGTTTATGACTTACCCCCGCTCTAATGAGAGAGTAGAAACCTAACTCTGGCAGAATGGCATGATTGTTTTGGTGAACTCCTAACTAAAAATCAATTTAGAGCTGATCTAAACAATGAGACCAGCAAAACCACTGTGTCTAGTATCTTCTGCCGCTGCTCACTGGACAGGAGCACATACTGCCACTATAAATGAAGAAGTCATTTGAGGCTTTTTGTTCACCGCAGTATTTCTTACTGACAGGGTATTAAGAACTTGTAATACACTCGCATAACCTTCAGAGGGAGTGAAACCACAATTTAGCAGTGTCTCCCAGAATTCCCAGAATACGTAAGTAATGTGAATTTGTGGGGGACTGGATACTGTGGCACCCCCCCCCCCCTCACTTCCCTGGACCATTTTGTATGTAGGGTGCTGGTGAGCATTAGTGGACAGCTAGACTTACTAATGGCACCCCTTTATATTTTACCCAAAGGCAGAGCTGGCACTTGCTTCATGCATTTCCTACACATAGAGCATTTGCTCTGACGATTAGAACACCTGTGCTTGGGGCTAGATTATCCCCAGAGCGGAGAACTCCAAAGGGCACTGGAGATGCATTTTTAAGCGAAACACTGAACCCAAACCGAATGAATCGAGCATGCAGTGGAATAAAGCTTCGAAAGTGTTGGTTGTTGAGATGGGCTTGGGCGAGTGCCGAATGCGCTCCAACAAAGCGAAAATGAAGTGATGAGCACATTAGCTTTGTTTAGATTTCCACCCTCGTGGGAGAAAGCTGTTGATTCCACACCCACTTATGTTTTTACAAAAATGCTGAGAGGCAGTGTGACAGTAACCAGAGGGAGGAACCGCCCACCAGACCGGTCCGGTCTCTCAAATCCTGTCATCTGAGTCTATCCAAGGCTGTGTAATCCACAGTAACGACCGGCTGTCGTTAATGAATTACACCGTGTGAGCTCAGCTTGTAATTCCTTCTTTTTGTGAAGCCCTGGAGTGCTGCTGGTGTTGCTCCTCTAGATCGTGGTCTGGCACGTTTGCCAGATTGTTTCGCCATGAGAGAGCCCTGTGCCATTCTCCTGCAAAATGCATCTAAGCTCGATGTAACCCTGACAACGGACGAGTGCTAAAAGGTTAAGACTGCCTTCAAAAAAACTGTAAACCTAGATAACAGGCATGCGCGGTTTTGATGCCGCATGATAGATCGAATTGAAAATAAGTGGGAAATTTTAGCCATGGATGTGGGCGGGGTACGTGGGCATTGGGTAAGATGCTGGCAGTCGGGGTGTTGTTTAATCTGCAGGGTGCTGTTGCAGAGCTGTGTCTGGGAAACCCCGCTCACTGTATCCTAGGAAATCTGCCTTGTGACAGCCGTACAGCAGGCCTGCTGGGATGTATTGCAGAAAGTATGGGCGGCTCTGGCTTCTTGTTTGGAAGCTCCCCTTATGTTCAGATGTGGGGGACCTCCCTTTGCCTTCTTTAGTCCAATGTGTATTGTTGGACTAGTCTGGGCGATGGGCGAATGGTCTTCCTGCACTGCGATGAGTGAGTGGTCTTCCTGCACTGCAATGGGCGAATGGTCTTCTTGCGCTGCAGTGAGTAAGTGGTCTTCCTGCACTGTGATGGGCGAATGGTCTCCCTGTGCTGTGTTGGGCGAATGGTCTTCCTGCGCTGCGATGGGTGAATGGTCTTCCTGCGCTGCGATGGGCGAATGACTTCCTGTGCTGAGATGGGCGAATGATCTTCCTGCGCTGGATGTGCGAATGGTCTTCCTGCGCTGTGATGGGCGAATGGTCTTCCTGCGCTGCGATGGGCGAATGGTCTTCCTGCACTGTGATGGGGGAATGGTTTTCCTGCGCTGCGATGGGCAAATGGTCTTCCTGTGCTGCGATGGGCGAATGGTCTTCCTGTGCTGCGATGGGCGAATGGTCTTCCTGCGCTGCGATGGGGGAATAGTCTTCCTGCACTGTGATGGGGGAATGGTTTTCCTGTGCTGCGATGGGCAAATGGTCTTCCTGCGCTGCGATGGGCGAATGGTCTTCCTGCTCTGCGATGAGCTGCTGACTGTTGCTGTTGAGGCTGAGCAGCTGCCTCATTTTTGCAGCAGTAACGGGCTGTAGGAGGAAACGAGTTGTGTTTCGTGAGTTGGTAGCTGATCTTGACTGCTAATTCGTGCTTGATTTATGCAGTTAGTATATGATGTTCAAAGCAGTTTCTAGCTAAAAAATTAATCAAACAGCCTTGTCTCTGCGTGATCCTTCATGGCGCCTCAAAATAAGAGTGGAAAGGAAAGCTTAGGGAGGAAAACAAATGGAAATCTCGACATGGATATCTGGACCAGTGTCACATTGGCTGTCACAGGGACACCCTTTACATGATGTTTTTTCCCCTCCCTGGTTAATTGTTAATTAATTAGACATACCTTTCGATCTGTCATATCGTTTCATTCTCAAGTTTACTTTGGGAAGTATTTTTGGGTTTAGACTCATAAGATGAAAAAAATGGCAGTCTAAAGTGTGCACAAACCCCACACACATGGAACCAGGATGGAGACTCAAACCACAGGCCCAGGGGTATGAGGTAATGCTGCCAAACACCCCCTATAAACGCATGTTCTGTCATCTCTGTGCTGGACAATTATAGACAATTAAGTGGCATGTTCCTCTGCATTTAAGAAGGCTACAACCATCAGATTTCTAAAGTAATTTTTATGGATTACTCTTATTGGTAATGGTAACCTGCTGTAGACCTGGATGTTCTGCTGCAAGCCCATGAACACGGCTAGCCTGGCTGGGCAAGATGCCGCCTGTCTGCCACTCGCTTCAGCTGTTGTGTCACAAACCCTCTCGTCTTCTCCTCCGTCTCTACCATCTCTAGCCTCTGGAGTGTTAACCCCACCCCCTCCCGCAGCATACACACACACACACACACTTTTTTCCATGTAGCAGAGATGAAGCCACAGGGTGAGTCATCGTTACGGAGATTCACAAGGGACAACGTGCGAATGGCGTCGTCAGACCAGGGGCCCGTTGCCACGCGCGTGAGTGTGTATGGACGTAGCAGCCTCACTGGTCTCTGAGGCCCTCTAGCCCCTGTCTAATTTGGATCCCTGGCCCCTTACCTGGGCTCCGAGAGTCAAATAGTGGTCCGGTTGACCAGATGGTGACTACTATATGGTTTGGTTGGAAGTTCTGTTTCAAACCCTCAAAAAGATGCAGTCATTGCCTCAGTAGTGCAGAAGGTCTCCTTTATTCACAGTGACACCACCTTCTACACTTCACCTGTTTATGCAGCTGGGAATTTGCTCACGTGAGACATCCCACCTTAGACATCGATTCCAGCAGCGGAGAAGAAGGATAACTGGAAGTTGGGGGAAGGGCTGAGTGTGCTTGGGCAGTATTACGGTAATTACCGTATGCCGTGGTATATTTGGCATTTTGGGTACACCGTGATATTGTCGCTGATGTTATTGTTATTGTCGCTGAATAATGGAACATAAGGCTTAAAGGGACATTGTGTAACATTCGCGGGTGTCAGGGAGCTGCTCTCAGTTTACGGGAGACTCCTAGAACTTCTCGGTGGAACGTCTGTCATGCATTTCAACATAGATTGCTTGGCTAAGGTTAAACATGGAGCCTGTTATTGTGGATGTAGGTCTGTATGCTTGCACCATGTACTGCAGTTCCTTAAATGCTTTCTTGTTGCTGCCTTTATGGCAAGCAGACCCCTGTAATCTGTCATTTATTGGCATCCAGTCCTCGGTCTACCTAACCCTAAAAAAAAAAAAAACATTTGAGGGACTCTGCCCCTCTGAACACCACAACACTATATAACAATATAATATCACATATAGTCATTCTGCTTGGTCATAGCTGACATCATTTTATTGCTGAAACATCGTGATCCCTTTTTACAATGAGGAGGGTCCGCATCCCTGGCTCAGGCCTTGATACTCCCCTGACCTCACTGTGCAGATGCTGCGGTGAGCCCTAAAAGCCCCGGTCCGACCGACTATTTTTAGTCTATCGGGTTGACTCACTAGTCTCTGTCGGGTTGCAACATCCTGCTGTCGAATGAATACAAAATTTCCGATGGATATTTACCTTCACAGCTTATCGCTATAACTTCGTGTGCAGTCGTCTCCTTTTTTCTCCTATGTGAAGTGAAAATCAAGTCACTCGTTTAGAGACTGAAAGAGGTAATAGGCGCTGGAATTTGAATTGTATTTGAGTTCGTCCGTCAGTCAGGATCAAATCGTGTAAATAAATATGCAAGATTGTTCCTTCATTGCGAGACATTTTAGCCGTAAAGCACCCCTAAACAATGTCATTTTAATTTGGCTAATAATCAGTATGATAGTAGTAAATACATGGAATGTTTTACATTCTAAAGTTATACATTTATTCCTGTTTTCACTTGGTAACATCAAAACGTGTTAGGCTTCCTGCTCTATCTCCAGACTGATTTTTCATTTATGGCATTTTATCCATAAATCCCAAACGACCAAAAGTCTGGCATATATTAATAAGCATCGCTGAAATTATTTTTGTAGGTCACAAAAAGATAACGGGCTAAAACATTTTTTTTCCTGGTGATTAAAGTCCACAACTGGCCACAATATTTTTTTTTCTTCCTTCGCCCCAGTAGCCACAAGCAAACATTTTTTTGTTCATTCGCTCAATACGAGAGATTACGGTACAGGTGGAGTCCGCTCTCGCCTCGGTAATCACATGTGCGGGATTCATAAGGGACGCAGCCTGCAGGAGTGATCGCACTCGTACGCGGCTGATCGAAAGAGAACCCGAGCAGGTGGCACTACTGGATTTCTTCCCGGTTACTTGTCTTTCTACGGAAAAGGGTTGGAACAAGCAAAGCCAAAAACTGTCACCTTTTTTTGGGAATCAACCGAACAAAAAATTATTGGTTTCATCCGAATGCCTGCTCTTTTATTGGTGATGTGCGTTTTTATCATGGCGTTTTCTTAAGCGTTTGCACATTTGGTGCTGAAGAATAATTTGTTCGTTGCTTGGCTTCTCAGCGCGGGTGTTGGTTTTACATCGTGCATGAATGGGGGAAGATGTATCTTCAGTGGAGGTTGAAGGCACCTTGCAATGGTTCTGTACCATTATGATATAAACTTTCTTTTTATCACCTGTCGTATAGTGAACGGAGAAGACGGAAAGAATGGGAAGACAATTTAATTCGGAATAGACTGTTTTTATTTTCGTTTCCTTTAATTACTTGATCATTAAAGGAAATAAAAGAGAATCGCACTGAATGCAAACTCTTGATCGGAATAGCTGTCTTTGGTGTGATGCTTCTTCCCTCTGCTTTCTCTGATGTCAGTTTGGCTTTTCCCTGTTGGATCTGTACGCTTCTAGAATGGCACGCTTCGGAGACGATTTACCTACCCGCTATGGAGGCAGCGGTGGCCCAGCGGGCGCCGGGCGAGGAGCAGCCCGGCAAGGAGGTCCCCCAGGCGGCCAGAGGATGTACAAGCAATCGATGGCCCAGAGAGCCAGGACAATGGCCATATACAACCCTATTCCTGTCAAGCAGAACTGCTTCACTGTCAATCGATCCCTTTTTATCTTTAGCGAAGACAATATCATACGGAAATATGCGAAGAGAATCACCGAATGGCCATATCCTTTTGGGGCTCTTACCCGTGGTTGGTATTACAGGTGATGGTTGGATCTCTGCTGTTTCCCCAAAAATCACAAGTTAAAGAGCCAACAAAAAATGTGTGCGCGTTTAACAACTTGCCAGCCGAAAGTATCTGTTTTTTTTCTCCACCACACATGTGTTTCGAGCCTCATACAGACACATGCACACGCAGTTCTCATTTCGTTTGTCTTTAAAAATATCACAACCGAAGAGCCTATATAATGTGCAACAGTGTCGCGCTTTCCCAGTCTTATCAAACACAAAGTACAATACCGGTGCCGGTAAGGCAGGCTCTTTCTATTTCCCGGGTGCGTGCTGTCGATATTTGTTTTAGGGCTTTTAGGTTCACCTTTTTATCATTACGTACACGGAAAACCAATAAATATTGCACACTATCTGGGCACAGATAACGTTGTCGGCGATGGTCTGAATTGGAAGAGCCAACACGACGAATGGTTTTAATAATGCACTGAAGTATGCTTTAAAAATATTAACAGCGCTTTATTCCTTCCTGCAAATGTGAAATTGGTAGGGACACGTACATAATCAAGATGGGTATATATTTTTTTCTTTTGATTCATGGAGACAAGGCATAAATATATGTACCTCGGACTGCTACTTGTAGAATCTAACTATTGTATTGGTTTTTGGTTTGGCGTTAGAAAATATGTTGGAGTGTTTAACGTGAGATAGGGCGTCACTGCTGTTATATAGTCTTATCAAGGAGATTGTGGGAAAATTGCAAATTTTAACACGCGTCGTCAATTACTTTACCAAACGTATGCAAGCATTCGACATGCACGACGCTAAAAGCGTTTCGCCTTTGAAATGTCCATTAATTGAGTCTCAGATGTTTTCTTTGGATTGCATCTGGCTTGCACGCTGTAGCGCACGCAAGGCGTTCGCCGGGGTGCTTCGGCACTTTCCGTGCTCTTTCGTCAACGCCGCCGACCCCATCGGCGACGCTTCCGCCCAAGTTACAGAAACGAACAGCCCGGCCGAAGAGCCGCGACCACGTCGGTGTCAGCTGATAGCCTCTGCCTTCAGGACTTTTAAAGGAGAGCAAAGTCTTTTTAGCAGGCATACCAAAGCGAGGTCGCTGTTTGGTGGGAACTGGATTTGTCGATAATACAGAATGCAAGGATTAAAAAATGTCGAAGTGTTTTAAATCACGTCCACGACATGTACGATAGAGAAGCAAAGAAAACGTTTTTTTTCTTAAAATATAATTAGAAATGTGTCCAGTGTTTTTCTTCTTTTTTTTTTTAGCAAAAACACTGCTAAAAACATAGAAAATAGTAAAAGCCAGTAGTAATGTGATTCATTCGATTGACACTCAGTGCAGTTTTATTAATACCAGGTTTACGGCTGTGAAATGGTTTGATTTGGCCAAACCCACTCCGCCCAACAGAAACGTGACTCTGCTGTATTCACACCTCCCTTTATCCTGGGCTTCCATTGTTAAAGATCTCTCAGAGACTTTGACTGACGGCGCAGCCATGGCTGCGAACATGGTGCATGCTGGGAGATGGGAGCCCACAGAGCAGAGCAGCCACCATGGGAGTGTTGCTGTTCAGCTCCAGCCAAGCAGATCTGGCACTGTGTTTAATGCAGAGCCAGTGACTGAATGGAAGATCTAAATATGTTGTGGACTGGATACACACACTTAAATAATCAGCTCTGAATCATAGGGGTTGATCATTTTTAAATTGGGATTTAATTCCCACTACTATCTCCCCTGGACAGTTCAAGGGTTAAACAGTAAATAGTATGATGGGCTTATTCAAACAGATAAAAAAACTTGTGCATCTTTAGTACCCTTGCAAAAAAGAAACGTGAATATGGTCAGGCAAAGGCTCTCAACATTTAAACGATGAACATGTAGTGATACACACTTGGTTGTATTTCTGCTGTGTGCTCCACCGGCTGTTACACCCCCTGCCTCCGTGTCTGGGTGAATGTAGCATCATGTTGTATCTGCTCCTGCGCTCTTCAGAACCAGTGCCCCCCCGCCCCCACAAAGACACAAAGATCGAAAGCACCTAACTGTGGCTCATGATTCCAGCTGTAACGTTCTGACTGGTACATCTTAACATTTTATTATTTTGAGTCTTCATAATCTTGGTGTAGCTGCAATAATTTAAAGTTTCTCTGCCGCGATTGATGAAATTTCCCTGAACTTCGCATGGTGTGTGTGTGTGTGTGTGTGTGTGTGTGTGTATTCCAACGGCAGCACTTTCAATCCTGCCTCTTGTCAGGAAGGGGGGAGAATGGCAGACAGACTTGTCCTCTAGGTGAACATCTGTCGTGCAGTGAGCTGGCAACCCTGTGCCTCAACTTGGTTCTTGGCCCGGTGAGTAGCCTCCCCCTGGAGGCCAAAGGTTAGGGTGGTGGAACGAAACGTAAGGGAGCCACACGGTATTAGCAGGAAATGTGATGATTTAGATATACCAGGTACCAGGATGGATAGATTTTGCAGAGCAGGGGGCCATCGAGAGCTGCGGTGACATGGTACCCTCTTACATCCCTGCAGCTGATTCCCTGACACACCTGTCCAAACCGACTGATTCATTTTCACATTGGCTGAAACGGCTTCTTCATGTGTACAGCTAATGTCGTCCTGACCGCTTTTCTGACCTGTCTTCATGAATTCGGAACCTAGGCCTCGATCAAGCTATGCCTCTCCGCCCACTGTCACATTGCTCTGCTCGTCATGTAAGAAAGGAGTGAAAATAGAACCTGAGTGAAAATTAGTCATATAACTGAACTTGTGGTTGGATGGAACAGCAGAAGAATTTCACAGAGCCTTGCTTTGTGAAGAGCAGGAAGTCATGGTTTTTGATATCACATATTCTCATGCATGGCTTCAGTGCTGTTTGGGTTTTTTGTCCCCTTAAGCAAATTTGCAGATGTAATTAGTAGTAATTATACTTGAGTAGCAGTGTACCTGTCAAATGTAACTAGCCCTATTGATTTACTTAATTCCCCACATCAGTGTACAAATATATTGATGTTTGAATGTACAGTATATAATGCCTGTACATGCCTATATATAATATACAATTATACAGAAGGGTAGAAGTTGGCTTTGTGTTTATGTAGGTGGGTAAACATATTCAATGTATCTATATTTTTATTATACTGTATATGACATTTATTGTAATTGAGCTGTGATATATTGAGGTGTAGGGTGTTTCGTACTACTGCATCGATCAAAGACCTTAGATTTCAAATGCCAGTTACCCTTGAGTGCAACCAAAATCCCTCTATGAAAACTGCCAAATCAGCAAAAGATTCATATCTCAAATCACATTGTTTATGCCTGCTGAAGACAGTCTTATGAATACTGGTGTTAATGAATGCAAGTGTGGTCTTCTTTTCTGGATAAAAGCGTCAGTTGAACAGAATGCTGATGCTGATGATAACATTGCAAGTAGCCTGTAATCTCATAATTGATGTGAAGATCAGTGATACAATCCAAACCTGAGATAATATCCTTGACCCGTTCACTCCCTTCGAGTACATGATCCTGGCCACCATCATCGCCAACTGCATCGTCTTAGCCCTGGAGCAGCACCTCCCCGCCTTGGACAAGACTCCGATGTCCGAGCGCCTGGTAAGTGTGTCTGTAAAGCGTCACGTTTCAGGACCTTCTGACCAGCTTCAGAAGCAGGAGAACTGGCTCGCCATATTGTTTAATCTTTGAGTTTAAAGGGACACAGCTTCACAAATTTAAGCCCCTGGAGTTTTCTGGAGTAAAGAACATCAGTAGATTTTCTGTCACGGACCTGGATGAATCTAAGAATTGTGTAAAACTCCGTAGTTATGCGGCACATTTGATGATAGCTCCTGATAAATGGCTGGCAGGCTCTCATCCATGGTCAAGGACTGCCTGTTCAGTCAGGTCCGTAGAGTAAGATGGTTTGGTGCTTTGGAGGTCGGTGCTTGGAGTCTGTCCCCTACTGCTCGCTCTGAGCCCACTTCCCTCACCCTCACCCCTGCGCCCTTCTCCCCAGGCGAGCCTTTCGAGAGACAGGAGTCTGTGTGAAATTGCTCATTAAGGGTTTTTTTTAATCGCTTCCTCCTTGATGATTTCCCTTGAAGGCAGCAGGTAGCTGTTTGCTTTTCTTTAGTTACCTGTCAGCTGTTCCTCGATGTCTCAGCAGACAAAGCACTTCTCTACGGGAGTGACAGCGAAGGGGGGCCCTTTTTTGCCTTTCTCTGTCCCGTTTTTCCTTACATCTCTCTCTCTCTCTCTCTCAGTCTCTCTGTCTCGTTCTTCCCGACAGGATGACACCGAGCCCTACTTCATTGGGATTTTCTGTTTCGAGGCCGGCATCAAGATCATCGCCCTGGGTTTCGCCTTCCACAAGGGCTCCTACCTCCGTAACGGCTGGAACGTCATGGATTTCGTGGTGGTTCTCACCGGGTGAGTCCAGCCAGCGAGCGGGACAGGATGGGGTGGGGTAAGGGAGGGGGGCTGGAGGCCATCCCTGACAGGGCATCATTAAATGGGGACTGAGTTAGCTTCACTTGGGATGGTTGCCATATGGTGACTCAGCCGTCTGAGGTAGGGCGTTGCTGCGGGTCTGTGTTTGGGGGCAGACTGGGCTTCAGTGGTGATTATGGCAGAAATGGTAGCTCCTGGGATTCAGGGCAGTGGTGAAATGCTTTTGATTGACTCGGGCTGGTGCCAGGCCATACAACATATAAGGGGCCATGCTGATCGGCAATGCTGCTGTGACGCCGTCCCCCAGAGATGGGGGGATGAAAGCCCTGAAGCCAAAGAAGGTCCCCTTGGCGAGACCCTGCCTGCGGCATCGAGGCTGCGTGACCTGGGCTTGAACTCGGCCGCCTGCCGCTCTCAGGACAGCTCGCAGTTTGCAGGCAGCCATTTTTAGTGATATGTAGTCGGGGCCAAACCTGGTTAATGGAATTGAAGCTGGTGGACAGTGAGAAGGGAATCTGAAGCAAGCCCATCTTAGCTCCACCCGTGGGGGGGGGTGGGTGTTCCTTAAGGAAGAAGGTACCACAGAGAAGATTCCGGATAGCAACATGCTAATTAAACAGGACCAGTGGGCCGCAGGGAAGGTCAAAGGTCATTTTCTGAAATGTCAGTGATCAAGCACATCCTGAACTTATGTAAACTGGAACTAACAAATGGAGCAGGAGCCCCCCCAGACGTGAGGGCAATTACTTATTGAAGCTGGAGTCGAGAAGTAAGTGTAACCATGAGTTGGGGGGGGGGGGGGGGGTTAGAGGAACCAAAGACAGCCCCTTTTTTTTTGGTCCGCTTTGATTCCAGGGTTTTAAAACTTAACTCTCATTCTGTTGTTGCTGTAATTACCTTACCAGTGCTGGGGCA
>JAODKM010000108.1:6863649-6890235 GCA_026780845.1 Petrocephalus sullivani | reverse complement strand
TATGGCGACGTGGAGGGAACTTCCACGGGAGCGTGACTTCTTTGTGCATTTGCCTGTGAGGAGGCCGTGATGTGGTTCCGGACTCTCTTGCTGCCCCAAATGGGATGGTAATCAGAAGGAGTGAACAGTCAAAGGGAAACCGTACTGGTCAGGCTTGGGACAGGCAGTCCTCTGGACCCCTCCCCACAGGGACCTGACCTCAGAATTCCCAGTTCATATCATGGTAGATGTCATATTGAAAATAAATAGCTTGTCAGCGTATTTTAATAAGAGGTATCTGATCATCGAGGTTCACGGCCCCGTAAATGAGGCTGTAATAGGACGTCCGTGTCCCGTTTTGTACAGCTTAATGACTTGGCCGCTTCGACCTAGTCCATTAGCAGTTTAAGGGGTTATTCCTCCCTTCAGCTCTAGTTCCCCGCTATAAAAGCAGCAAAAGAGTGGGCCCTGTGTGTGTGTGTGTGTGTTGTGTGGCTGTGTGTGTGTGGCTGTGTGTGTGTGGCTGTGTGTGTGTGTGTTGTGTGGCTGTGTGTGTGTGTTGTGTGTGTGTGTGTGTGTTGTGTGTGTGTGTGTGGCTGTGTGTGTGTGTGTGTGTGTTGTGTGGCTGTGTGTGTGTGTGTGTGTGTGTTGTGTGGCTGTGTGTGTGTGTGTGTGTGTGTGTGTGTTGTGTGGCTGTGTGTGTGTGTGTGTGTGTGTGTTACCAGGTGTACCTGTGTCATTCTGTGTGTTTTTTAACTCCAGTCCCTATGTCAAGAATGCAAGGAAAACACATCTCAAAAATACTTAAAAATTTAAATTAATTTTATGGTAATGGAAGTGGGGGGCGGGGGGGGACTAAGGGGGCTCCCTACACCAGCAGTGTTCCATCAACTGCAGCTGTCACATTTACAATCATACATCCTACTGCGTTGTAGGACTTTTATTTTCTCTCCGCCGTTTTCCGTGGACCAGCCTGATGTGTACGCCAATGACTTGTTATATCGATTTTTATTACTAAACCCAAATGGACCGAGACACCCTCCGGGGTACCGTCTGCGGTGGCCTCGTTCCATGCCTTTCCAGCTCCGGGGTTCACTTAGCCGTTTTGCTTGTTTCCGCCCCTGCGTTTTTCGTTTCATGTGTTTTCTTTGTGTAAATGACCAGCTCTCCCCTACGCCGGTTCGGAGAGAAAGCTGGAAGGCAAACCGCGACGGATGAGAACCGCGCACACGGATACCCGCAGGCTCAGGGACCGGCGCCTAAAGTCCCGGTTAGACGGATTTTGCCCCATTAAAAAAAATAAAAACCTCCAGATATGAGGGGTAAAAGGCAGTCACCAGTCATGCGCACCCTGGTGTGAATCCATGGGGGTTTTACGTCTGTATTAGAAGGGATTACTGACGGGAGCAATCTCGGAGACGGAGCTGTGCGGATATTACAGTGTAGCTGTAACGTGCTCGTGAGAGAGATCTGAAGGCGCATAGAGGAAATGAACGCGCTACGGATCGATGGGCTGCTTAGATAGTGTCCCTCAGGGGGCATCGCCGGCCGTGTGTCTGCCGTTTCCAGCGACGGGAGGGGGGAGTTTAGCAAGACGCCGGTCCCAGCTGTAATACCGCAGGCACCTCCACCTTCCTCTCGGAGACCGGCAGTGTTGCCAAGTATTTCCAACAGAAAGTCGCTAGATGACGTCACGCGATTAGTTTTATAGTAATGACGTCATCTCCCATTCAGCCACCAGCCACCACATTGTGTTCGCTTTTCACCTATTCTGTACCCAATACTCATATAGGCTACTGTATTTTAACACAGCTCAAAGTATTTCATTTATTAATATCTATTTTATGTTTGTAAAAACGTCCCTAGTAGCTTTTCGAAAAGGAGTCTGAAAAGTCGCTAGATCTAGCGACAAAGTCGCTAAGTTGACAACACTAGTGACTGGCCTGTTTGCGGATTTTATTTTTATAGAGTGGTTCAGGAATACTTAACATTCAGGAGAGAAGCGCCACCTGGTTGGCAAGCTCATTAATATTCATAAGAGAAGAGCTACCTTATTGGCCGGCGAACGTGCTACCTGTTTTCCACTGACCAATCAGGCACCACTTCCCTCATGAATATTAATGCATTTCCCAATATTCGCAGCCTGGTTAACCGACCCTTCACAACTATGCCCTCTGCTGCTGGATTAAATAATTCAGCTAGTCCCTTCCTCCCAACCCATTTTAATTTTGTAGAAAGGTAATGTTTCATCGTGGTAGACTAACTAAACGTGTTTGTCTGTTTGCTCACCATTATGTTCATTTGGGCCCCCTTCCTTCCTCTCTGTTGGATTTCATTATGTTTTCACGATAAAAGTGACCTCATGATGAATTTTCTATAATCAGTCTGCGCACCAGTTATTTGTGACACGGTAGCTACCCTGCGAGCAGATCGATGGGCTGTGTGGCCATGATTGAGTATGATAACCGTAAAAGCACACCTGATAATAATGAATTTTTCCACATGGGCTAACAGGTAATCAAAGGATTGTGCTTGAAGGAGTGTTCCGTGCTTAATGAGCATCCTGCGTGCCAATGCGGACGGGGTGAGTAACTGGTGGTGGTTATACAGCGTGTGGTTCAGGGAAAGGTGCCGAAGCACCAAGGAGCGCATGCAGTTTCTGGTATTGAGGATATCCGCCGCTCCTTGGGTGCCTTAACCTGCGTAATTTCAGTGTGCGTCTCTCGACATTCGCACTTGACCATACTTGTGCTCTCCGGTACCCGTTCGTTTCACGTCATCTTCCATTGTCGAAGACTAGTTCCAGTACTTAAGAACGGGTTTGTTTCTCAGTACCAAGAATGCAAAAATTGTACTTGTGGTCTTGCTAACTTGCCTCCCAAGAACGGGCACTGTGGATTGTGGGATTACTCACGTTTGGTGAGGATGCAACTGATGAATCCTTGATATTTGGGCCAAGAATGCATGTATCCATATTGAGAAACACCCCAGAAGAACAGAGGATGGTAAAAATCCCCAGATCAGGTTCTTTCTCCGCCCCAGATATGAAGGACACATCAGTTGGATCCTGGCCCAATGAGAACAATGTGATAATTTATTGCACCCCAAGTGAGCAGCACTGGTCTTGCAAAAACCACAAGTATGATCTTTGCATCTTTGGTACTGAGAAACACCCAGTGTGTATGTAGGTTTGTTGTATCACTGACTCTTCAAGTTCCTGAAAGTAGTTTTAATATTTATGTAGTTACATGCTTGCCAACTCTCATGCATCTGGCGTGACACTCATGTTTTCAGCCTCTCTCGCTCACGCAAGAAAACGTACGGCAAATCTATATTATTTCGTAATAAACCTACAATTAGCTACATCAAAAGCGTTGGGGTAGTTTGCAAACCCAACAGATTATTTACAAGGCAATAAAAGTCTTAGATACACATAAATACTTGTCCTTCTGTGTGGACTTGAACTGAAAATCTCACTCCATCCAGCTGACCAAAGCTGGAAACCCTGAAGTTTGAGTATTTATAGCGAGACCTCAGCTTCTGCTGGTGATATACTCATCTGCTCATTCTAGCCAGTGTCACTGGGACTGGGGCCCAACCGAGGCAGCTGAGGACTTGGGGACACCCTGGGTGGCAAGACAGTCTATTGCAGGGCACATACATGCAGACATTCACACATGCAGTCATACACCACGTGCGATTTAGAGGTGCCAATTAGTCTTGGGACCGCAGGAGGGAAACTGGAATAAACCCAGATGATGTAGGGAGAGTAAAAAGTCCAAGAAACCTGCTTAGATACAAGCCTGCACCCCACTGCACAGCAGACACAGGACAAGGAGTCAAACCAGGGACCAGATCAGCGGCATTAGGAGGCCTCAGTGCTGCATGTTCCACCCCCACGTGGACGGTGCTGTCGATTTTCGTAGTTTGGAAAAGGAAAACCTCCACTAGCACATCCTTATGTTAGTGGGGGGGGGGGGGAGTTAGCCTTTGTGTAACAGGACCTGAAGCTTCCACGCACACACACACAAGGTAATGTTAATGATGATTATGAATCCCGGGGTCTCGTAAAGCAAATTACAGGACATCATGTACACCTGCATTACAACAGTCTAAGCCCTTCATCTTCTGTTTATATAGCTCTTGATTACAATCTTTATTACATTTATCCATTTGTGGACGGATGAAGCCCACGGGAGCCTTTAATCAAAGCAATACGGCATTAATCCATCGCCCTACCTGCACCCAGCTCAAAAGCAAAAAGCAGTGATTCACATATGACGCAATGGCCATTTTTAGATTAAAAAAGGGGTTTGTTCTTTGTTCCCTTTACAAATATTCTACTTGCATACTGTTTTTTTTCTTTACAATAATCTTGTTGAATCATCTCTGGACTGGATTCTGAGAGTTGTTGTGTCGCCACAGTGAATCCACACAAACATACTTTTTTTTCTCTGTCTGAATCATTTTCATCCCTCTTTCTTTTGCACGGGGGGCTGGAGCTGCAGTATGCGGCCCCCCGGCTCCGGCGGGGGCCATTTTTTCGATTCGCCGGATCCGCCATGTGCGAGAGTGTGCCGCCACTCTTTCATTCGCACCCTGCGAATGTGCGACGTCGAAGCGCCAAGGCCCGCCCCCCCGCCCCCCCGCATGCCAAGGGAGCAGACTCGCGCGCGCCGGAGGCGGCCGCCTGCGTCTGCGGGTTGGGGGGTCATAGCAAATTTTTGTCTGTGATGCGATGGTTATTTTCTCATTATATGTAATTTTCCTCAATTTTGGCTTTTAAATGAACAGGTGCAATCAAATTTATTTATTTATCTGTCTGCCTTCTGCCGTTTTGATATTTTTTTTTATAAACTTCATTTACATCCCGGGATGACACCCAGAATGGGGATTTAGGGGATACAGCTCTCTCTCTCAAGCTGCGTTTGTTATCTTCCACAGCTGTTTGCCCAAAATGACGTTTCTGTGAGGCGCTATCTTGCACAGGAAGCCGGCATGCCGCCTCGCCTCTTTGGATGAGGCCCGAGGTGGGTCGTTTGGATCTCGTGGTGGCGCCGACCTGCCGAAGGCACACCTTCGATCGACGTGTCCTTCCTCGGTAAATCTCTGCTTTTGTGCGCTGGCGTCATCGACAGGAAGGAGCCACGGCACTTCCACCAGCAAGCAGAGACTTGGAGGTTAATTTAATAATTAAATTTTTATCTGAGGGCCCGCCCTGTGGGTGGTGATTACTCTGTTTTGATGTATGTTTTTTCCAGGGTGGATTAAGAGTCTCCTGACTCTTGAGTTCTGCTCTCACATGCCAAGTGTTCTTTGGCAGCCTAACAGGCACAGCAGTTTTGGTTCTGGGCCCAGTAGTCCTAGTGGACATATTCTTGATTGACACCTCAGGGCCGCTTCAAACTTACAGGTGACATAGCGTCTTTAAATTACCTCTTTTGACCTGTAACCAGAAGCCTACTGCAGATTTGGAGAAACGGTCATCACGAGGACTTTCACTCTGAATCAATTAGCTTGATGTTTGGCAGATTTTCCCCAGCCTCCTCAGAACTTCACTGGTACAAAGAATTCTTCTCTCAAAACTTCCTGCTCCAGATAAATGGCCTGACACTGCGCTCGGACCCTAGGCTTCGCTCTCAACTGAATACCTGTACTTGTACCTTAACCATTTCGTTACGTTTCATTACATTTTTATTTCAGTACATCCTACTGAATCTGTGTCCCCTCTGCATCCTCATGGAGCTCGTCTGCTGTTCTGATTATACACATTATATAATTATACATTTTAGTCTCCTCCTTTCCCGTATCATATCAACCAGGCTTTTACGGTTTCGGCCTGGCTTGCCAGCGGATCAGAAGTCCTCTGAAGACAGTCAGTCTGCTGCTGTATTGATTTGGTCTCTCTGTTCCCCTCAGGGGGCAGGAGAATGAATACCTGTTGACATGTATTCGTGTCATTACCTCTCACCCCTACAATGACGGAAAAGAAGCCACTGTCATGTCGAGGTGATGGCTGTTTGTTTGAGCTGGACGGTGGTAGTAGCTGGAGCACTTAGGAGTTATGTTGTTGATTCTCTTTCCTTTTGGCATGGGGGGCATGCTGTTAGCGCTAGGTTAACATACTTGAATATGTCCCAGACAGGCCAGGATATGTCCACGTCGTACACAGACTGACAGGCGTGATCCGTCCTCCATACTGTGCAGTCTGTGATGCTTTTCAGTGGCTGCATGTCTCGTTTCTTAGTAATTAAATGAAATGCTTTGTGAAACTAAACTAAATGTGCTCCTCACATAGAAAGCTGAAGTTATGAGGTTTACTTTGTTAAAGGGCCATTAATTAAGAGCCTTGTTTCCTAGACCTTCTGGTTCATGTCTAGGGCTTGGTTCGCTTTAGCATGGTTTGAAAAAGGCCTTCATCAAATGAATGCTCATAGGATTGGCTGACACAGATTCAGACCGATATCTGTGCACAGTGCAGGGCATGTGTTACCACGGGGATATCACGGTGCTTCTTTATGCGTGCTCTGTGTCTTGAAGCCAGATTTTCTGCTTAGCCAGATAACTTGTCTGATTTAAGTTACCCTCGTTTAAATAGACTTCATCCTCGTTCACTTACATCTAGCCCAGACTACCTTAAATCTGACAAGTTATTCAGCTAAGCAAGAAATCCTGCTTCATTATACAGGCCCCTGGTCACCAGAAGCAGAGAGTCACATCCTCCAATGGGTGCTTGGAAAACGTAAATGTCCCCTACGTCAGAGTCCCCTCAGGACAATCTGAAAACGGCCTGTGTCCAGTCACCCTGTGATTCACCAGCTCAGTATTACGCATATGTACTAATGGCCTTTTTTGCCTAATGTGTCAGAAATAAAGCAGCTCTGTTGCCTTTTTGTAAAACATTGTCCCTGTACCGTGCCAGAGTTAAGGACGGTTTATTATTTCCCAGTTAAGCAGAGGGATGACCAGAGCTGAGCTAGAATGGATGTCTCTCTCACTCCGTACCTTTAAATGCAATTTAAAGGGATGGGGGGGGGGGTGTAGCCAGATGTGGGAATCCATGTGATACTCATGATATGATTTATTTCTGTTTGCTACAGTTTTTTACATTGTTATGAAGTGGGTGGAGATGAGTGCATGCTCAAAAATTATAAGATTATTACGTTGAACTTAAATGATGTATTAAAGCTAATTGGTCAAGGTGGAGCCTTCCTCTACATGGATCCCTGAGGGCACTTTAGGCGAGCACACTGGATTCATCTCGGGGGAAAATTTGGGAACCCGAGGCCACATACAGGACACTCAATGTCACTAATGAGGATGGACACGGGACGATTAGTCCCGGAACCAGAAAACCAGAAAATCGTGAAGCGACGTCACGTAGCGATAGTGAGGCGAGGCGGGATGTGTTCTGTGGGGATCAGCGTCACCCTCTTCTGCATCTTACCGGGGCTTTAATTACAAAAAAACTCTCGGTTAGAAAACCTCAGTGGCTCAACCTCAGTTTTTGCTTCCGAAATGGGAGTGAAGGGTCCGTGAGCTGAAGGATCAGAACAGCACTCAAAGGAGTGGGGGAGGCCACGGGAGAAGCTCTCCTCTCTCTCTCTCTCTCTCTCTCTCTCTCTCTCTCTGGCTGTCAATTTACTTAAAATAAGAGCAACATCCCCAGCAGGCAAAGGGGCAGAGGAATGTTTTGTCTTAATTGCTTTTAGACACACTGGGATGTAACGGGGGGAAGTAAAAGATGGAGCCTAGGACTTACAGAGCTGTTCTGTCGGGTTGATAAAAGTTCATGGATTTTAGGGGCAGGCGTGGCTCCAGCTTTGAAATGATGGCTGGGTCGCAGGATTATTTAAGGGGACTAGGGGTGCCAAATCTGTACAGGAGGGTGTTGGGCACCCCCCATCTAAGATTTTAGATAATTTATTAATTTAGTATTCACTCCTGAGTTGCAATCTGCTGGAGTGAACCTCAGATCAGCAGTGAGGGAGTGGTCATGGGGTGGGGGACATGAGGCATATCTCAGTATAGAACCAAGTGACACTGAGAATGGTCTTTATTGGGCCTTGTGTCCGCCAATCAATCAGTTAACCAATTGTCTGTGTTTTATTTAGTGATGTATGTCTTCATGACCCCATTGGCTGTTAAAGATGGCGACATTTCTTCCTCATGGGGGTGCAGTCACTGTGTCACGTGCATTCCCTGCGACGCACGTCGCTAGCCTGGCACGAGGCCGTTAAGCAGACGTAAGAACTCGGCGTGCATCACTGCAGAGTCCGGTCTCATCTCACTGGCCACCATGAGTCACCGTGGAGGTTCAGGAACCGTGATGTCAGTATTTTGCAAAGAGCAGAGTGGCAGCTTGCTGGTGAAACACCTGCATTAAGGTGAGAGTGTCAGATGAATATCCCCAGTAGACCAAGATTCCTCCACTCTGTATTTTATGTAAAATTCAGTAGTGCAGAAAAGTGACAGGGTAACATCCTTCACATTCAGAAATCTGCTCGGGTCGTCTGTCAGAGAGAAAGATAAGACCATGACAGTTGGATTGTAATTGATGGTGGTAAATGCTTAAGCAACAAGTCGTGGATTAGCTCAGTGTTTTTCAACATAGTCCCCAGGGACCTCAAGATCAGTCCATGTTACTGAATACCTGGTACAGGCGCACAGGAGCTTGGTGGCAGCAAAAACATGAACTGTCTCGTGGTTTGGCTTAATTGCTGCACTGGTGTCAAGCGAGTCTGAGCTGGCAAACTTAATGGGCTGGGAATAAGGGCAGTGGGCTGTGTCTGTCGTTGCCTGGTCGGTGTTCAGGTCCGCAGTTAAGCTGGCATAGGGGCATATGTTGGCTGCATGAAGGAGGGTTTGGTGCACTGGTCCAACTCTCCCCACAAGGTGACCTTAGCCCCTCGGTCATGCCATCATGCTCACAGACAAACCGAGCATCACGCTCTTGTAGCTACGAGTATCTTCGGAGACATCACAGGGTTTCTTGTTAGTAGGGGGGGGCGGGTTGGGGGCTTTGACCTTAATGTTACAGCGCCTCCGGCTTCCTCGTGGCCGAACCTCGGAATGGGGCCTTTTAGAATGGACCTAACGACGGCAGCAAATTGCTGACATTGTGCAAAATTCTCCTGCCTCTGTATAGTGGGAGTGATTAACGATTCAGCAGTAGCAAGAAATACAGGATGATTAGAAGCAGGATCTGTTAGTCTTGAAGAACATACAGAGCACTTAGCAGGGCTAGGTGTCTGAGGAGATGCAGATAATGAGTGAAAGGAGGGGCAGCTGGTTTAGACAGCTGGGCTGGCTCCTGCGTCTCGCTATTCAGCTGCTCCCCGTGTTGTATTTGTTAAGGCCTTTGTCCGTATCCAGCAGGCCGATGACACCCGTTAAATGATACAGATCAAACAGAACGCAGACATCTGAGGCTTTTTGAACGCCACGTGGCATTCAGCGAGAGCCATTTTATTTCGCATGCTCAATGAGTTCCTCCCCCACCCACCTCCATTGGCTTACTCTGCTGCCAATAGGGCGAGAGCAGACACTACAGTTGTGTCTGAATTTCTGCTTGGCTGCTCTGAAGCACATGTGAATTTTGAATTCCAGGGTCAGATTTAATAATTAATGATTTTTGTATGGTACTTCTTTCCAATTTCCATTAATTTATTATATTGTTTTTTTTATTATAATTTTATTATTGTTTTTTGTTTTATCTGACTTTTATCCAAATAACTTACTGTAGAGGGAAGGGTTACAATTGCTATGCATGCATAGCATAAGTAGAGATGAGCGGATTGGCCAAGATTGGGCCAGCAGTCCTTCCAGTGGCTGGTTTGTGCTGTTACCTGACATGTTGGCTTGGGGTAGAAGCCAATGACTCAGTGCCTTTTGCACCTCAGCCCTCAATTAGCGTGGGAGTGACTGGGGACACGTTAGTGGGGTGGTGTTAATTAACATCCAGGCTGGGCTCGGGGGTGGGGGGGTGGGACAGCGTTGCCATTTTCCAGACGCGTCCAGCTTCAGAAACAAAACATTTTCATCACAGAAATCAAAACCGGTACCAAATACCACTGCCTTTTACCGTGTACCCCAGGACAGCGAGTCAGCCAGTCAGGATAGATGCAGCACATAGAGTTCTGTATATTCACTTAAAATGTCCAGACTGTTTGGTGCGGTGATCACAGACCATGCTGGAGAAATCCATGGTTTGCTGATTATAGATCATCGATGTGCTGTCTGCCTTGCCTGTGTCTTTTTGGATAAATGTAAACGTAAAAATGTAAGAATGATTCCTTATGAAAGAACTTAAAAAAGGAATTAGCCATAATCTAATGTGCATTTTATCTGTTTCCGATTCAGTATTTGAGCCTGAATTTAGTGGCCAAAGTAGAGGGTGGCCATCCTGCCGTAAGTGCCCTGAGGAGCTGCCTCTCCCACCGCGCCTGGCGTTGCGGCCCTCACAGGCCTAGCCACCTCTACATCTGCTCCTTGCTTTGCTTTCAGGAAATTTTATTTTCCTTCTGGTGGGGGTGGAGAATGGGACTACTTTCTGTGACAGACTGTATCAATGTCTGATTAAGGTACATGGCAGAAAAACCTTAAATGAATACATTTATTCATTTATATATATTTATTTTTTTGAATCAAATTGGGGATCACTAAAGAGTGGAGTACTGCTTTGTGTTAGATGTTAGCCTCATCACATAAATATGCATAACGATTTTGCAAATTCGAGAATCCTGCTTGTGGAGAAAAGCGAATGTCCGGGGGTCTCGGGCCGCATCCCGCGATGGGCTTTTCTTCGTGTCATCCATACACGTCAAGCAGAATCGTTTCACTCGGCGATACACAGACATTACTAGAGCTTCAGCCTGAGGTGTCAATACTCTTCTGCCTTCTACTACTTAGTGCCATCATCAGTCTAATCTAAGCCCCCCCGCCCCCTTAGATAATTAAAGCCAGAGTATTCTGCTGGGAGGGTGGGGGTTGGGTGGTTCCATTCTCAGGAAATCAGAAGCCCTCACTTGCTGTTTCTGAGCTGTGCGAGTGCGTGACCGCAGTGGTGTTCCCCCTAAGGTGGGGGCAGCCTCCCTACCCCTAGTCCCTAGTCCTCCAGCTACTTCAGAACATGAAGGGGCAGCCAAATAAGGTCCCAATTAATGTGCCACCAATCCTCAATGCCAGTGTAAACCCCAAAACACAGTCATTTCAAGCCCCTGGGTGCAAGCTTCATTTGGCCAGCAGGGGGCAGTATGGCATGGTGACCGGGTTATAGGTGCGAGTCTCTTTATATGGATTGGTGGAGTGCCAAGGTATCGGGAGGAGAAAGGTGAACTTAGGGACTGATAGGGTGGCAGGACGAGTCGGTGGGGGGCGGAGCCTAGTCAGTGTGATGTAGAGGGGGGAAGGTTATGGGGGAGGTGTGGCCTCCGGTGGTGTGTCTGAGCGAGCAGGTCATCTTATACACCTCTGCCCTCCTGCACATCGCACACACTCCACTCCCTCATTCATGTTGCAGCATCATGCATATTCTCGTATGCAAACGCCAGGCTCCGGCACAGACAAGCAAGAGATTTCAAAACAACCCCCCCCCCATGTTTTTGTGATGTGTTTCCGTTGAGGCCTGACCCAGGGGAACACCAGGCGGAAGCCAGAGCCCCCAAACTCCAGCTTTCATTTAAGAAACAAACAAACAAACTGCCCGCTGTGGGCACGTGCGATGAGGCACGTGCGATGAGGCACGTGCGATGAGGGACGTGCGATGAGGGACGTGCGATGAGGCACGTGCGATGAGGGTACATATGTGCCGAGACGAGTCGTTTTACATGAAATGTGCTTTGGAAAAAAATTATGATTCTTGAGTTTTGCAAAGGGTTTAATAGATAGAGTTTTTAAACCTACAAGGGTTACATCAGTTGTTCGTGGGTGTTACACCTCAAAGGTGCTCGCAGCACTGGTGTGAAAACCAGCGGCCTGTATCTTGGAGCAAGATTTGTTGGTTAGCTAGATTGTCAGATTTACCTCAATTACCTCAAGTTCCTCAACTGCAATGGACTTTATCTTCGTTTGCTTATATTTAGGCTATTTATTTATTTATTTATTTATTTAGGATATTTATCTCGCTAACCTTTGTGATACAGGCTCAAAGTCTGGTTTGTTTCGTTTGGTGACTATAGTCAGGGCTCAAGGTGTCATGGGATGTCATCAGGGGAAAATGATGAAAACCATCCCCTATGCAAATATAACATCTTTTTTTTAACTTGACCACTCACTGAAGTGTACCATTTATGCCATTCTGCACCCACCCAGACAAGGTCAAAGAAGTAGTACTTGGTCCTAAATTTATAACTTATAAACTGTTTTCATAACTGCAGTCAGCTGGTGGTGCTGACCCTTGGCACACTGCGATGAGTATCCTTTCCGGACTGTAGTAAGAGCACTGTGCCCGAAAAGAACACCGGCAGATGTAGCCAAGGAGACGCACACTCTTTCAGCCAGATCTGTCGGCCTGTTGCATCACCAGGGCAGCCGACCACCTGGCCCAATAGGCTTCAGCCTTGCTGAGGTGGTGCGATCACTGGTTTTTGATTGGATGCTGGCTTTTCAACCTCACAGTGGACCCTGTGCAAGCTGTCTGACATGTGTAAAGTGGGCGTAGCTCCGGTCATCTAGAGCAGTGTCAGTAAAGATTAGAAAATTGGGCTTGAACTCTCGCTAATTGGGTAGAGAATTAATGCAGGATCTTAAAGTGTCGGCCATCGCCCAGTGAGCCCAGGCCTCCTGTACTAGACTGGGGTTTAAGTCCTTTAATGGGCTCCAAGGTCCACTTTTGCGAAAAGCTAAGCCCGATTAAGGTATAGTGAGTCGCGTGACACAGGGGTGGGTGGAAGGGACAGCTGCTTTGCTTTGGGGAATGGGAGTAGATATAGGCTTCAGGGAATTGACAGACAGGCATTTCCCAGTGAGGATGCGGGTGTTGGGTCATGGATAGACTGCAGTTGGATTGGGTATCAGGGTCTGTTCGCTTTCATGGGGGTGAGTTAAGAGCTCAGTGTAGTGAAAAGGCTGCGAGTGAGGAATAGATGAATTGACTGACCACAAAAGGGCATTTGACAGCCTTTGACATACAACTTTTTATCCGAGAGCACAGGCCTGGCTGGATCAATATCAGCATTCCCGCTGTGTCTGGCCCCTCTCTGAAGCATAGAGACGCAGGGTCTCACCGGCAGCTCTCACGTTAAGATTTTCATTGGGGGGTGGGGTGAACGAACATCAAGGGACACAGAGAGCCTTCGTGTAAAACCCGAGACCCTCTGACAGAGGTCCAGAGCCCTGTCCGGAACTGGGTGAAAGGTAATGGCAACCATAAGACTTTTGGGGCATAAATTGTACGGGGAAGTCAGAGAATGGCTGAAGGCAGGAAAAATGCTCCGTTTAATGGAGAGGGTGGTGTGGGGAGCAGCAGCAGAAAGCGTCCCTCGATTCGCTGGGTAATGTAGCTTGTACCAGGGTGAGGACGGAAGTGTTGGAGGGGGAAACCCTCCATGCCCCACTGGGACCTGGGTCCAGAGGGAGCTTCTGGAGCAGTGAGCTGAGTGTACCTGTGAGCTGGCGCACATGATGGTGCGACATCAGCATGGAAAGCGGCGGACCCGGGGGCGACAGTGAGTGGGGGCAGGGTCTTTCTGTCTGATTTGTGACTGTGTTCTAATTGCTGTCCTGCTGGGGGTGGTGCGGGGCCCCGGTATGCTCTGCGTTATCTGTGATAGTCACTGTGTCGTGTGTTTCTTTATGTAAGATGATTCCCAGCTGGCTGAATTATATTTACATTCTCATCGGTCAGGTTATTGCGGCACTGACAGTAAATAAAGGTGCTGTGGTGCTCCTTTAGTTAAATAAAGGTGCTCCTCCTTAGTATATTAAATTAACCTCAGGGTTATTATTTTTTTTGGCATATTGTTCGGCGGTTCCCTTGGCAACGCACCACCTGTCTTTTCAGCAGGGGCAGAATATTTTATTCACCCTGGAGTAACAGGCAGCCTGAGCGCTGTCGTGGTGGCTGCCCGTCGATACCGCGAGGGCGCTTTGCTGCCACGCCGGGAGTCTGCTGCCCTGCTTGGCCGTATCCATGACAACGGCAAGCTGGGTCACACCTGTCGGGGGGGGGGGGGCATCGACTCTGATGCATTAACCCTTTCAGGAAGACTGTCCGCACTCACGGTTACGGCCGTTTTTAGTCAATTAGGTGCTGGTAAGCACTGGGTCTATGGAAAAGTGCATTTGTAAGGAAATTATGCTGTATTTGACATTTGCAGAAGTGCAGGGGAATATGAAGCTTTTGCGGGTCCCAGCTTATGCTTCTTTGAGAGATGCACGTGTGAAAATAAAGCTTGTGATCTGAACATGGGATCAAACACTTTATTTTACATTAAGGGCTTATTGGGGATGTGACTGGCTGGCCAAGGATGGGATTCAAACGTGGCCTTCCGATGTCAGGAACACAGGCCTGGCATGAGGTGCCACAGGGTCCATGCTGCTCGAGAAACCTAGTAGGAAAACAGTTTTTTTATTATAAATGAAAGGGATAAAATTCCATGTCTTCTGTATTGAGATGTCTCAAACCCTTTAGCTTGATTAGGAGGCAATCTGTGTGTTTATGTTTGGGTCTCCGATTGAGAAAATTTGATAAAGGAACCTAGTTAGGGTACAGCCTGTGGCTGGCCTTTATTTATTATTATGCGTGTATATTATTTTGAGGATTAGAGATGTATTCAAGATACTGAACAGAGATATAATATATAAGCATGAGTAATATAATGTTGACAGGTTCCTTGGAATCACCTGCAGGTTCGCTGCTGGACCATGTTAGCTTTTGTTGTTAGCCATTAATTCTTAATGTTACGTCATGGCTGACAGGTGAGCCGTGCGCGTCTGCCTGCGTGACCACCGCTGCCCACCAGGGGGCTCTGCCACGGCCTCTCCCGCTGGCCAATCAACTGGCCAGAGCAGTTTTTCATTCTCACGGCTGATACCCATCCTCTGTTTGGCTTATGTGCAGAAATACATGTAAATGTCAGCTTAGGGCCCCACTTCAGGCACGCCGAGACGCCGTTAGCCTGGGCTCTTTGTGTGCCTCTCCGCGGCTCTGATGCTCACACGCGCCTTTCCTTTGCCTCCGCCTGTCCCTTCTGCGTCATCGCGTTTCTCCTGTCGACTGTCATGTTGTCTGTGGTGCCCAGAGCGTGTTTGTGTGTGTGTGTGCGTGTGTGTGTGTGTGTGTGTGTGTGTGTGTGTGCGTGCATGTGTCCCTTTTTCTCTCTTCCTTTCAGCAGTGCTCATGCGAGCCGCCAGCTGTGGCTCCCTGGCTGTAGCTGCCAGCGCAGTGCAGCTTGGTAAGGCGCCACGGCAACGGGCCTCGACGACGCGCCACGGCAACGGAGTGTGGCAACACAGGGCATGGCAACTGTGGGTTGGGTTTGGGTGAGGGGGCGTCGGTCAGAATATGAGAGGGGAGCAGGGGTCAGCACAATGGTGAATTGTCATGGACGCTGCCATCAAATGAAATGTGCACGGGCGTGGTATTTAGAAATGTAGCTTACATAGTTTTTTTGGACACAGACGAGTCTCCCCATGGCCATATTTGTCCGTGTTGACGACCGCTGGAGGGGGGTTGATGACTGGCAGTGCTTATGAGGTTGGCTAATACTGGCAGGCTGGTCCCCTCCCCTCCTCTCCCCTCCCCCAATCCACACCCCTCACCTCGCATTATCTCGAACATGCAGGGTCCCCTTTCCAGGACGGCGGTGGCTATGACGCCATTGCCATGGGGATTAATAAAGTGCTTTCTAACTGTCCAGAGAGAAATGATGAGGATTGAAGCTGCTTCAGGGGTACCGGGACAGGGAGGCCTGGTCCTGGTCCTGGTCCTGATAGGCCATATGTCTCCAGGGGGCTGTCTCTGCCGTGATGGACAGCACACACACACACGCCTGCTGGGGGTTGGGGATTCGGCTCCTTTAGGCTGGGCTTATCGTTTGGACCATGACCCCCCTGTCTCCGCCCCCTCGCCTCGCTCGCTCCTGTCAGATGTGTGTATGCGTGACGGGATTAGATCAACCCGCTGCTGCACTTATCTCCTTCTGCTGTCTCTCTGTCTTTTTATTTTCACTTCATTCTCCCCCGGACATTATTTGCAGTCTCTCAGCCCGTTTCCCTCGTCGCTGTGTTTTTAACGCTAAGGCAATTCAGACTGAGATGTCACATTATTTAGTAGGCCTCACAGTCTCATCCATTCCTGAATGGATGATTCTGCTCAGCTCCAGCGTGTACCAGGAGGTGGCGCCTTGGTTAACGACATTCACTTACATCCCAGAGGGTGCTGCTGTTGGATCCTTGAGTAGACTGCTTTGCCCAGTGTGCTCCAGTAAAATAATAGTCTCTGTAAGTGGATGGAAAAGTTTCCACTTAAAAATGTCAGCTGGCCAATAAAAATGCTGGCTTAATGTGCACTTTTTTAATTCCAGAAATGTGTTGCTTGGTTGATGCTTAATTACACAACTGGTATGAATTTACCAGTTTGCCCACTGGGATTGTTAAGTCAGCAATGCCGTAGCAGGACCCTGCCCGGGTTGTGACCTGGTGACCTTCGGAAGCCGGCCCCATCTCTTCCACCCCTTTGTCCAAAACAGCTTACGCCTTTGTTTAAGTTCTTAGCCGTGGATTTCCTGGAGAAATCCAATTAAAAGCATATGGACCTCCAGGGAATGTGAATCGCGTGCCTGTCTGTTTTCATGGCCAGTGAGCACAGGCACTGAGGTCTCACCAGATGGGTGTTGGGTCTTACTCTCCGTCTGTGTGCGCTACAGAGCCAGTGGCAAAACGGAGCGAAAATGCTTAATTGTTCTTCTGTCGTCTTTTTTATTTGTTCTGTGTTTTTGTTCGATTGATTGTGAGTGTATGCCTTGTGGGGGACTGGCGCTCAGACACGGTGTCCCCTTCCTAATGTCATGTGCTGTCTGGGATAAGCGCCAGACTCACCGCAGCCCTGCACTGGATGCGAGGTTATTGTAGACGGATATATAGTGAGTTTTATTGATTCTTACTATCAGTTATCCACCAATGACTCATCACTGTTATCTTCTCCAGTCGGTGAACATTTTCCCTCCAGAAAGCTCAAAGCCATAAAAATGGTCGCCTGCATTTTGGATGTGGTGTTGAACCACCCAATCAGGTATGGAGGAGTTGATCCTCGAAGGGAGATCCTCAGCGGGATTTTTCCAATAAGAAGAGACTGTTCCCTACTGTCTTCAACTGTGCTTTTCATATTCATGTCCACTTGGTACGAATGGCAGTCCTTCATGTTGGCATCGCTGACCAAACTCCCTATGTGTCCTTGCAGGATTCTGACTACCGTGGGGTCGCAGTTCGACTTGAGGACGCTGAGGGCGGTGCGTGTGCTGAGGCCGCTGAAACTGGTGTCGGGGATCCCCAGTAAGTCATGTGTGGTGGTCACCATGGGGCAAACTGCCGAGTTCTTAAGAACGACCGCTCCCCAGCTGCACTGATTCGCCGCTTTTAAAAACGGCTTATTATTTTTGCACTGGATGAAACACTTTAAATCCTTGGAGTAATAATAACTGCAATTAAGTGTTCAGCTTGAACAGAAGCCACACTTATGCTAATTTTGGACAAAACACACTAACAGTAATTAATTAGTACTCAATGTAATTAAACAAAAGAATTGTAATTAAGCAAAAAGCTGCAAAAGAGAAAACAAAACAATGTAATTTGTAACGTACATTGCAACGGTATGTATTATATACCATCAATTTCTCCCTTTAAAACTATTTCAAGGTTTTGATATTAAACACCATGAATTTAAAGGGCAGCCTAGCCAAGAACAGTATTAAAAATGGCTTTAGATTGACGTGATAAGCGAAATGCCATGGAGTTCATTGAACAGGTCATGTTTAAAAAGGTGAGTGTGGGATGCAGGCGTGATCAACTCTGGTGGAAACTCGAGTTGGAAGACCCTGAAGCTTTGGTGGGGGGATGTCGGTTCTTGCAGCTTTGCTAGACCAAGAGCAAAGGCTTCTAGGAAGGGCGTTTAGAGGCGGACGATGCCTAGAGGTAATTATGACCCATCTGTCCAGGGTCTTGTGGTTGCCATGGCGTGGGAGCCGTGGAGACTGTCCGTTCCGTTCTCCTGAAGCCATCACCTCTTTCCAGGGAAAGATGAGATTAGTCATGTCTCCATGCACCATATTCTCCCGCGAGATGCTCTAGGTAATTTCCTGGCGAAGATTACGCCTGTTGAGAATGTAAGAAGCACGTTCTCGAGGGCTTGGCCGTGACCTCAGACAAACACTGCCTGTTATAATGTAGGCGACCGTGTCACCTAGAGAATCACCAAGTTCTTCTGAAGTTCACAGAGTTTATGAGCTTGAAGCTCAGGAAAGGACAGGAGTGCACTTTGGGATACCAAATGAAGTAAAACAGAATCGGAGTTTCAAAAGCCTGGTGTGTGTGTATAGGTTATGCTATATTTATGAGGACCAAAGGGCCTCCGAAGTACAGCAAATCTTCAAAAAACGTGACCAGTGAGGTAATTTTTTCGGTCCTCACTTCTTCAGACTTCATTTTATAAAAATCTGTGAATTCAATCAAAAAAGCAAAAATGCCAAAAGCCTTGTATTTTGTTCGGCAGTGGTTAAGGGTGTCGTGATTGGGATTAGGCTTTTTTCCATAGAAATGAATGGATGGTCCTTACTAAGATAGGGATACAGTTGTGTTTGATTCTGTTGCCGCTTTTGTCATCGTGTGAGAATCTGCTCTTCCACCTCCAGGCCTGCAGGTGGTGCTAAAGTCAATCATGAAGGCCATGGTGCCACTCCTGCAGATTGGACTGCTGCTCTTCTTTGCCATTGTCATGTTCGCCATCATCGGCGTGGAGTTCTACATGGGCAAGTTCCACCATACCTGCTTCAAGATAGAGACCGGTAAGGCTCTGTCCTGCCCCCACCCCCAGATTATACACATCTGTATGTCCGGTGAAGGCTCTGGTTTTAAAATTAATCAGAACCTGTTGCTCTTGGTTTATGGATGAAGGGTCAGTGGAACTGCACAGGTTGTAATGTTGGCTTCAGGGTTTGCGGGAGACTCCGCCCCCAAGGTTTCTGAAAATCACTCATTTATTCTTTCCCTCGTGCAGCTCTAGAATATCAGTCATACTGATAGCAGCTGAAGATAATAACGGACAGGCCTGTGTACCTGTGAGTGTGTGTTTGTGTGTGCGTGTGGGATATGTATTGCCAGCTATTATCCCTCAGATACTAGATGTGCTTTTTTCAGTGTTTATCGCACTGAATATTTTGTGACAAAACAATAAAAAAAAACATTCAGCGCAAATAGCAGTGGACTATTAAAAGAACAGGGGGTAGGTATTGGATGACACATTAACTGTTTCGCTTTAAATATAAACAGTTTATCTGCTCTGAGTCAGAGCAGGGGTTGCACATGGATGAAGGGACCTTCACGGGTATGGCCTCTACTCTATCCTGGTAGGCCACGTTCAGTCCATTTTCTGGGGGGCATTCTGGGAGACACGGCTGTTTACAGGACATTTTTAACGTGCAAATAAGGCAGGCAGGCAGCAGCAGCGTGTTGCAAATCTGATTAAAAAGCCGGAGGCCTCAGAGAGTCAGAGGCCTGTGAGCAGAAGTACAGATTTTTGGGTCCAGAGCCTCCCATTCGGGGTGTCGGTGTGCAATTAGACATTGATATTAAACCGCATTTTTCACTTAAGTAGTTGCAGGCTTAGTTGTTACTCACAAATTAGGGATTCAGGGTTTGACTGTGGGGGGATTAAGTGCTATCTTTCCTGCATCCTCATCCTGACTTTGTGAGTCATTGGCTGTTGGCCACGGTCACTGTTTGGTGTTTGCTGTGAGAACCTGGTGTCGAGATGCAGGACTGACCTGGTGAAGTTTGGCTGTGAGACTGTGACCACCACACGAGGGCGGTGGTGAGCACCACACTGCATCACACCCCCCCAACCTGAACCAGCCCAGGTATTCAATCAGATTTGATGAAGAATACAACAAAAAAAAACATATCACCACTTACATTGTGATGACAAGACACATGACATTGTGTTACCCGGCTGTAGACGCTGGGGCATGTATAGGGGCGGGGCCAAAGGACTGAATTGCTGACTGGTGTCAGCAGTGGCTCCTCCCCTCTAACAAATTATTGGTTAATAAGGTTATACCCTTTGTGTGAATTATGGCTCCTCTTATGCCCCCCCATCTTTAAAAAAAATATACTAAAATAGCCCCTATATAGATGGAAGGGTTTGAGTCTCTGGGGAGGAACTTCACAAACGAGCGTCTCCCAAACATCGTCAGGCTTTTTCCTGCTCAGGCTCATTGGAGACACCCAGGCGATCGCTGTCATCCTCTCCAAAGCCGGTGTCACACAAGCGTGGACTCTGGGCCCGCCGCCGCTAAGCCGATTTGCCCTTCCGTGCGATATTTATCCGAACACCCAGTCGCCCACGATTCAGGGCTTACGTTTTTTGTAGAGATGACAGCGTGCCTCATAACCATGGACGGCAGGTTGGGAAGAAACCGGGATCCTCGCCTCGGGCGACGATGTTTGCTTTATTCAGATTGTATCGTCTTTTCCCTTCCAGTCAGCGTATAATATGCCACGGTAGCTCAGCTCTGCTCCCCTTCGGTGAGTCATTTTTTTTCCTTTTTAAAGCAAAGCACCTATCTGGCTATCCAGAGGCCCCGGCTCTTAGCGATGTTTGTACCTCTCCGGATCTCCACTGACAGCTGGTACCTGCCGTCTGAGGGCTTACTTTGTCAAGCTGATATTAAATGGCAGAATTTTGCTTTTGACCTCTAGACCTCTCACCCGTGACCCATTATGATCAGATACATAATTACCCTCTGGGAGATTTGACTGTAGCACTGTTGACTCCGTAGATTTGTTGTACTGCAATTCAGATTTCTATAATTGGATGTGATTTTCGAGCTATTAGTAGTATTAAGTCCTGACTGTGGCTTAAGGATCTATGCACTTTGACCCCAAATATGTGTATGTTTACATTTATGTATGTGCATAAAGATATACATAAACATATACTTGTGTGTCTGTACAGGATAGAGAAAAAGAAGAATTCCTATATACCTATATTTATACAAATAGAAACATTTATTATTGTGTGAAACCTTGGCAGATAAGCGTGAAGGCATATCTTTGGGTGTGCTTCTGTTTATTTTTGTGTAAGAAGTGAATTATTGACTTTGGCATCAATCTTTGTCAAGCACTTACAGGATGGGGGGGTCAAATCCATTTAATGGTGCTCTGTCAGTCATTTCTGGCTTATATAAGTTTATGGTGCCCAGGGTGATTCCCCGGTAGCCTCTGGAGGAGTCTTCAGCTCCTCTCTGATGCCTCCCGTCTCTCGGCCTTTTCTTTCCCTACGCTGACCATCGAAGGTGCATGACGTCAGCCACTGTCTAGACTGACACATTGTTCCGTATCGAATCGTGGGGCTGAGTGCTTTGGGGGCGGCCGCGTTGGAAAGGAGCTATATCAAAGCAGGATAGATTCAAAATACAGAAAACAAGCCATGTGAATGTCCTCCGTTGCTCGCAGAAGGTCACGCATACGCAGCAGGGCTGTCAGATGTAAAACAACCTGACAGAGAAGGATTTTTATGTTAATACGTATTTTGCATTTCTGGAACTGAACAAATACAGCCTTTATTTTACTGATTCCCGCTCCTTGCTTAAACCTCTGAGATCCTGGAGCGGGGTTCTCTGAACCGGACCCTTATCTGGCACATCCTATGGGATGTCCAGGGGGAGCGAGGGCTTTTGTTGTCAGGCAGGAGTTAATGGAACAAGCTGAGGCCCTTCTACTGCTTGGGTATGTGTGTGTGTGTGTGTGTGGGGGGGAGGGGGGGGGGTTGCACGTTTGGCTAGCAGTGTGTGTTGGTGGCAGGAGAGGTGCTGACAAGTGACTGCTGAAGGTGGCGTGTGTGGATATTTTAGGAATAGGCCATGGGGCTCGACGGGCAGAACTGCAAATGGTCTTCCCTCTGCTAAAAGCTGAGTGTGTGTGTGTGTGTGTGTGTGTGTGTGTGTGTGAGATATATATTCATAACCCTCCTTATATTTTTTCATATGCTGTGTGTATATCTATGTGTATCTACATGTGTCGTATTTGTTTGGGTCCTCACAAACCCCCCATTTTATACATTTGTGTATGTGTAGATGTAATATGTACAGAAAGCTTACCTGTAATATCTGTGTGTGTTTCTTCGTCTTCATAAATCCCTCCTGATTTATGTAATTGAGGACATGCTGTGTGTATTTATATGTAACCGCCCCTGTCATGTGTGTGTGTGCTTGTGTGTGTGTGCGTGTGTGTACAGGGGAGCTGGCAGCGGAATTCCCCTGTGGCACTGAGGCCCCCGCCAGAATGTGCCCCAACGGCACGGAATGCAAGCTGTACTGGACCGGCCCCAACTACGGCATCACCAACTTCGACAACATCCTGTTCGCTGTGCTGACCGTCTTCCAGTGCATCACCATGGAGGGCTGGGTGGAGATTCTCTACAATGTGAGTCGCTGGGCCGCCGGGTGGTGGGGGGCGGGGGAAGTGGATTTCAGCAGGCCAATCAGAATTTGAGCTCCACAGGACGGTGATGATGCAGCTGCTCGCTTCCTGAAATCATCTGTCGCTCTGAGCATCGAGATCCGGCCAATGTACATAAAACCCGAAATCTGAAAGCCCAGTTTTCTCGAGCTGGGATTATAGGATTATTTGCCTCTTTGGGGCAGTGGGGCAGCGTGGAGGTAGATGAGGAGCTACTCATATTCATTTATATTTCGTGGCTGCCGCTGTGTTGCTCGTGCAGTGGCCATTCCCGTCCACTGCCATTTCTTACCTGAGTTAGATGTCCTTGTCCTGTGGCTCTCCCTGGCATGGTCTGGAAGTGGCTTTGCTGTGGCTGCCCGCTTTTGCCACTGCAGTGAGAGCAGCTCAGCGATTGACAGCTGGCGCAACTCTCTCTCTCTCTCTCTCTCTCTCTCACTGTTTGTCTGTCTCTCTCTCTGCCTTCCATCCTCCTTTAAAATCTGACATGTGCTTTCTGCTCTCTGGGCACAGATTTGATCTGCTTGGGTGACTGTGTGCACTGTAACCACACACAGAGATGCTCACACAGAGACACGGATGCACCATAACCGCACACACACACACACACACACACACACACCATAACCACACCCTGACACCCACACACTGTAACCAGAGACACACACACAGAGACACGGATGCACCATAACCGCACACACACACACACACACACACACACACACACACACACACACACACAGAGACACACCCTGACACCCACACACTATAATCACACTCAGAGACACACATATACTGTAACCACATACAAAGACAGACACACACACACTGTAACCACACATAGAGACACTCACACACAGTCAACACACAGACAGACTCCCTTGTGCAGGTTCATGTATGGTCAGAGACACGCATAGATCTTATAGAGCAGTGCACACAGACAGGCAGATGCAGACACACACAGAGGCAGCGTAAGGCAGTCTGGGACACTTGCTGTGGATGATGTTGGCACGGTCAGACACTGGGCAACTTGCCTGGGACAGAAACCCAGCTGTTTTTTATGAGGGCTTATGTGGAGCACCTTCAGCCTATATGGTCTCTAATTTGAACTCTTATATTCCCATTGTGACCCTGACTGCATTGCTCTCAGTGGATGACATAGGGTCCCGTCCGTGTCCTACACGGGGCTGCAGTGGGCTTTACCCTGTTGGTCTCTCCGTCGACTGGCGCGAGTGGCCCCATGGCTCCGGGTCCTCTTCCTCCCTGTGGCCCTGTGCCACCCCCGTTTTATTAGTGACCTTCCCAGTGGTCCCCAGGCTTGCCTCTCGTAGCCCTCATGGGTGGCCCAGGATATTACTGTAGACCCACAGCGCCGCAGAGATATTCTTTACCGAAATCTCCTCATCCAGGCTCCCGTATCTGCGTCGTTTCCGCCTCTTCTCATATGGCCCCGAAATCCCCAATTTTTATGACAGCTGGTGTTGAGCCGGGTAGCTGATTCCGATAACAGTCTTAGCAGTAGAATGAAAAGCTCACTGTTCCTCTTATCAGACGGAGCCTGGCGGGCTGAGTAGGATGCGATTAACACGTTTTAAATTTGCAACCAACAGGTAATTTAAGTTACATCTTTTCTTCGCTTTATCCATTAGCGGGAGAAGCGCGAGGATCGCTGCCTCGCGGATCGCGATCACCATGGCAATGGCGTTCACGGCCGCCCTGGAGGCGAAGTCGGCAGGGATTCTCCATCTTGCTCCTTTTTTCTCTCTCTTTTTTTTTCCTTAGTATCATGATATCCATCCATCTTCTGTAATGATGCTTATCCAGGATGGGTCACCGTCAGCTCCAGCCTATTCCAGGATGCTTATAGCAGGGAACACTTTGGACAGGATGCCTTACGCCTTCATTCTATCATCGAAAGGGACATACATACATGGGGCACTTGGGGGTTAAGGGCATTGCTCAGGGGCACAATGGTGTAATCACTCTGCTAATCCTGGGATTAGAACAAGCAATCTTCTGATCACGAGCACAGTGTCCTAATAGACTAAGCTACACACCACCCCACTTATACATATGGTATGGGAAATTTAGTCATCAGTTAATCTGTTCAGCAATTTGTTTAAGATTGTGGGAAGTAGCTGGAGTACCTGGAAGAAATCAGCACCCTACATGCTCATGCATGTTCTGTAGTATTTTTTGGTGATTTTTGCAAATTTTGGAAACTACCCTCCCAGTCTAATGTCACTGTCAGGTCTGGGTGTTTAATTCGTGGGCCTGAGGTGATGTTTGCAGGTCTGGGTGGTAGACAGGGACCTGCTGTTTCCAAACGGCCCAGCTGGCTCAGTGTCCCTATCCATAAGGCGTGAATTACTACAGATACCCCCTTAGCCACTGGACCATGTCTCGGCCTCGGGCAGGTTTCATCTCTCGATAACTCTGACATCAGACCAGTATGGCCTCCACCGCTCTGAAGGGTTAGTCATGTGATAAAGCAGGTTCAGTATAATGTACACTCTCACAATTGCCTTCGTTTGCCTTGCTGTTTTTGCTTTGCTTGGTTTTGTTTTGGTTTGCTTCCCATTATTTTGCTTTGCTTGATTTTGTTTTGCTTTGCTTCCCATTATTTTGCTTTGCGTTCTGTTTTGTTTTGCTTCCCTTTTTTTTGTGTGTGGCTGTTTACTTAAACCCTAACTCTGATATACAGTTGGCCCCTGTGCCACTCTCTTTGTGGAAAAGGGGGTCATTCGGTTTTAAGTAACTATTGACCTTAATTTGAAGTCTAGCTCCAGGGCTGCAGTTGCGCTATATTTATACCAGGTTTCATTTAAAATGTTAGCACCAGCAGGTGGCATAGTGGTTGAAGATCTGGCAGTACAGTCGCATTATTCTCGCAAACCAGGTAAAAATATCAGTAATTAATATCACAAGTCACTCTGAGGGAGAAATTGAACTGATAATGATAATCAACAACATTTATAAATAGACCACTGTTACAATTAGAATATAAATTAACCTAATAATCACTTAAGTTGCTAGACTACACAGCCTTGGCAGAGGTCATTCTGACCTAGATATGGATGTTAAGTCAGAGGGTCATCAGGTGGGGTTCCTGTTTCTCCATCCCGGCCTCTGCTCTGCCTGAGATCTGAAGTAGCTGCCTCTTATGGCCACAGAGGCAGTGTTGGAGAGGCTGTCTGAGGCTCGAGGCAGCTGGCGTTGGTGGTGGGAGGCCAAAACGGGGAGTGTGAGTCAGCGCTTGCTGTGGTGCAGTTAGAACAGAATAGCCCCCCCCTTTCTCATTCATCTCCTGCTCAGTTCATTGCCCCCTACCCCTGGGCGATGTTAATTTTAATATGGAATCCTGTATCGCCGAAGTGGGGCAGCAGTGCAATAACGTCGGCAGTATTCTGACGTGGAAGTGCCACGGTGCGGGTTTGGGGGCGGGGCCACAGAGGACGGGAGTGACCTGTCGGCAGGGGCTGGAGAAACGGCCCTACCCAGCCCTAACCATAACCATAAGTAACCAAACAAAATACAAGACATTTAGCATTTTTACTTTTTTGATTCCAATCACAGATTTTTATAAAATTGAGGTTATCCAAATGGGGAACTGAAAAGATGTCCCCAAAAGTAGGGAAATTTCAGGTTTTACCCCACTTTGGGGACATTTCGGTACCCAGATGTGATCTATGCAAACCCACACACACAGAATGTAATCTTAATCTTATGTAATATTCACCTTTTTAAATCTGTCTGTGGGGAGGGGTAAAAGGTGTTAATTGAGGTCACATACCATCCAGTGGAATGGGTAGTGCTGTGGGCGTGGCTCTGATAGGAGGTGGCGGGGTGGGTGTGGATCTGATAGGAGGTGGTAGGGTGGGCATGGCTCTGATAGGAGGTGGCGGGGTGGGCGTGGCTCTGATAGGAGGTGGC